>JAOQGN010027529.1:0-13120 GCA_027564295.1 Himantozoum antarcticum
GGGCTGACATCGATGGGAGAGTGCTGACATCGATGGGAGAGAGCTGACATCGATGGGAGAATGCTGATATTGATGGGAGAGTACTGACATCGATGGGAGAGTGCTGACATCGATGGGAGAGTGCTGATATTGATGGTAGAGAGCTGACATCGATGAGAGAGTGCTGACATCGATGGGAGTGAGCTGATATCGATGGGAGAGTGCTGAAATTGGTGGGAGAGTGCTGACATTGATGGGAGAGTGCTGACATCGATGGTAGAGTGCTGACACATCGACTTTGCGGTGCTGCCATCGACGCCGACATCGCCATCTACGCCGACATGTTTCACACTTAGACGACTCTGATACTGGAAGATGAGTCAGCACTAGTACAGTCTGCAGGCCAATAGCTGTCTGGCGGGGAGAGTGGTAAGAATGTGCAGACACAACAATATTATAAATTTGATTATTTTTATTAAAATAGTACATGTTGCATAAAGATAATGGAAAATCCACCAAATGTAGTTTGATATATGCCCAATCTCCTCCAGCTATTATAAAAACTAAAAGTTGAACAGAAACAAAAAATAAATACAAAACAACATACTTGTCAAACAAGCACTACTGCTCAGTTTTCGCTGGAATTACCCAATTTTAAAAAGAAGAGAATAACCATTAGCAATAACAGTTTCCAAGCGAGTGGAAAGTAAAAATTAGTGAGTGCAACATCTCTGAAAAGTTCCATCTATGGAGACATAATTCATAAGCTCTGTCATTAATTTCCAATTTACGTCGTTGTTCGGCTTAGTAATTTAACAATTCTTTTTTGATTACTTCACCTTTAAAACCTCCAAACTTTTCCTGATAATGCCTAGTCTAAGCTCACCCTCCCTCTTATCTAGTGTAGACTAGATCTAGAGTATTGAAGGGTCAACAGTTTACCTTTAGTCTTATAATGGGTCATCTGTTGACACTCAGCCTACCACTGTATATGATATTATATCATTTTATTGTAAGATTCGTTTGCTATCTTACCACCATGAGCAGCTCTCGGGAATACTCGAATAACTTGTAGTTTAATACCCCTGAACATGATTAATTACTCTGACTGTCAAATTCCATAGAGGTCGTAAAATATTCATGATAAGTCATTTGTCTTGTCTGCTTTTGCGCAATGCATGTATAATAGCCAACTCAACTTTGAAAATAGTGATAATGAGGTTATTCATTACCAGGTGTTGCTGCCATTTGATAGCCAGGACCTGAAATTGTTTTAATGCTACTGTCATTGTTTGATACCAGGGATTCGAAAATATTGATATGTAATATGAGTGATTAATTTTTGTCAACAGAATTGCATCGTTTCTCTGTTCATTGCTATGTTTTCTTGATTTCCAGGTAGTGGTCGCAGTGTGCTTGTGTGTTGGCATACACACACCATCTTCTGTAATGCATGCTGGATCAGGGCAGTGGGTTAGGCTGGACACTCTCTCTGACAGTGTTGGATAAATGGCCCAACTTCACAACCATTATTGACGAGTTTTTGAATGTTTACTTATGCCGAATTACTACCTATTCTATGCATAACTTCTAATCTTGCTTTTGATGTCATAATTATTGCTTGATAGAATGAATATTGATATATTAAATACATATTTGCAAGTATAGCTAACTTTCATATCAATGCAAATTTGTTATATCATTATTTTACCAACTGCACCTCAAAAGGATACTGTGAAGTTAAATAACTTATCTAATAATCTTACTAGTGCTATGTATTTTGATTAATATTAATTATTCATTTTCTTAGATGATGACAGTTTATTTCATGATATTATTTTTATAATAAAAAATATAAGCGGTGACAAAATACAATTTCATTTCTGTCTTTATTTGTAATTGTGTGGCATTGTAAAATTTGTTTCGACAAAAAACACAGATGGCTATGTTATAGAAATTGATCAAGAAATTGCATTGTTTCAATATACATGTACATGTGCGCATCTATATGCGCTTATAGCAATGAGGGATCATAAATTCCAGAAATATACATAGGATTCCGTAACACTGTGACAGCTGCCCTGAAAGCCGAAGCTCACTAATTGTCATAGGACTTTGGATAGCAAGTGCTAAGAAAGAGTACTTGTCCAGCCCATAATAAATTTTCAACAAAATAATAATAAAGCGATGCGTGCAGTACGGCTCTCACATGCTTTCATACCTGCACATCGTAATATCCTATACCTCTTATCCTAAAGAAGGTAAAGCCATCCAGGACAGTTCAAATCTGGCACAGGTTGGCACAGACCCTGCTATCAACTGAATCCTCTATACGAGTCAGCTGTAACAGCTGTTAGAGTTTGAGTTTTCAGAGGAACAATCCCCAATCTGGTGCACTACTATGCTGGTCCGGCAGCAGCTACCAGCAGAGACTATGTAGGCAAATTTTTATGACTGATCATTTGGAGTTGTCGACCCGATATTTCAGTGTTCAAGCCTACTATATTCTTAGCTGAGATTGCTTAGTTGACGATTCACCTCAGCAGCATATGAGTATTACAAATGACGGACTAAACTTCTACACACCAATCAGAAGTAAACACTCAGTCTGTTACTTCTATTTTACTTACTGATGCTTGTAGATGGAGATTGTAATATAAGGGTGGAAGGTTCAGATTATACATTATTTCACGATAATTTTTTATATTCTACTGATCAGCTCACTTACATTTAGTAATCAACTGACGCAGAATCCATATTAGATTTGTATATACTTTAATTAATTATATAGTTTGGGTTGACAGTATCCGCTTCAGTTTAGTATTACCATGATTTAATATTACCTAGTGAAATATTAATAGTAATAATAATAATAATAATGTTGATGATGATGATGATGATGATAATAATAATACAGCAACCATAAGACTACCTTCAAACAATCGACCAAAAGACATTCCGCTGAGCCCAAACATATATGGAACCTAACAGACTATAACATAGTTTTTTGTATAAGATGGAAAGTTTTGATTCAGCCATAATAAGTCATAATATGACAGTAGTACACGACGATGAAACCTTAATTTGTGTGGAAACAGAAAAGTATTATGTAGTTCATAAGCCAGTACTTGGAAACCTTAGCAGACGCAATGAGCTTGTTTTAGTACGTAGGCATGCCGAAAAATTCGTAAATGTCTTTGCAACTTGTTGACAATTATATTCAACAAGTTATTATAATTTTAATAACGCTACTGCGCTAGGAGTAGCGCTCCTCACACCAGGAGTGCTAGTTCACTCCTGGTGTGATGTACTACTTTGATGTACTATGATTGTTTGACGGATTCTCCATGAATCAGTATGCCACAGTAATCGTTATTAGCGATAGGCGACAACTTTTCACCGGTCTTGTATTCAGTGATGTCAGTTAGGACGAGGTCAAGCATAGCCATATCCCTTGTGCTGAAGTTTACTAGGCTTGAGAGGTTGAATTGTGCTGTTAGATTGTCAATTGGCAAATTGTTAAAATCACCAGTCAACATTACCTTTGCATTTGGATACTTCATTAGCAGTTTTATTAAAGTGTGCTCAATATGGTCTAAAGTAGACTGCTGATTGCTGGTAGGTGGATGGTATAAAATTCCTAGAATGATTGACGCTTCATTTTTAATTGGTGGTATGAGTACCCAAAGTGATGAAAGAGTGGTAGATGTAAAACTGTCTATCCTTTTAACTGACAGGGATACTGAGTGAAAAAGGGCAACTCCACCACCAATTCTGTTAACTCTGTGCGTAAACATGGCATTATATCCAGCAATAGACGTGTAATGTTCTTTAGCTTCATTCAGCCAAGTTTCAGTGAGGCATATAATAGTTGGTTTGTGAGTGTTTGCAATGTTTTGTAGTTCATCCAGTTTATAGCCATTCAGTGACCTACAGTTCGTATAGTAGATTGATGGTAGAAGTGTAGGCTTTTTCATATTCTTATTTAGCTTTATTTGAATGATGCCGCTTGGTGTAATCCTTTGCTTTCTAATCCTGCAATTATTCCTTCGGTTGAATCCTTTAGTACCTCTATGTGTCCGCTTTTTATAAGCTCCTGAGCATAAGTGCAAAGCTTCGTCATTTATAACCATACCACTATTCCGTATTGATGATGTGTTTTGCTGCCATAGTGTCAACGGTTGCTGTCGTATGTAGGTAATAGTACTGTCAGCATTATCCTTGTGTGTTTCCAAGCGTTTTGGTATAAAATTCATCCCAGAGAATGTATTAGAAGTTGAATAAAATGAGTAAAAATGCGGAGCTAAAAATTGTGGCTTCATCACACCAAGAGCGCTACTTACAAAGTATAATACATATGTATGCTTTGCAGTTATGCCATATTGTTAGTTGGTTAGTGAAAGCTTGCTGGCTTTCGAAAATCTCTACTGATAGATGCTTTTTTGTACAAGATCCCAGCCAAAGCACTAGTTTACTTGAATAAACTGTCATAGTAATAGTATTAGACTAATTTAGCATACTTTTGCGGTTTTTTGCATTACTTCGTGTAGTTTTGTATTAAAATTTAAATTATAATTTAATATAAAATTGATGTCTCATAAAATTATAATATACATGTACAATAATTATAATTGTCGGGTAATGATAATAATATTTAACTTCTACTACCTACTGTTTTCGTCTGAACAAAAAACCAATAAAGTATAAGATAAATGCATGTTTACTTGCCCGAGTCCATTACTCCAAGTGTAATCCAATCTCTAATTTATAGTAGAGTCAGCAACAGAAAAGAAACAAATCACTGCTCAAATTGCATTATTACCAATCACAACAAATTAAAATGGAAATAATAACTCATGCAACTTCACAAGTGAAGAGGATTTAGCTAAAAACTATGCCAGAGTCAAACACTCAGTTGACGGTGCTATTATTTCAGTCCCAAAAAGTAATCGTATTTCCGACTACATAAAATATTCTTAGCGGGCAAGCCGAGCTTTAGCTCATCGATTTCAAAACGCCTTTTACCAAGCCACCCACCACACCAACTGTCAATCAGTGAGCACATAACTCCCAATGCTAGTGGCTTGGTAAGCCAGGCTACCGTGATACCGGTGTAAGATTATGCCAGGACCCTCTATCAGGTTTTCCCTTATACGATTGTGACCGTCTCTGTTGGCGTGGTCTATGAGACAGATGGGTTGATGGCATCTCAATGCTTGCGCGAGACAGGAGGCAGAAAGTCCGGCAACCTCCCTTGGAAAAGGAATGCTGAGTGGAGATTGGTGAACAACCACCTCACAGCCAATTCCGGGAGAGATATCGCATCCTTTAATATTTTGATCCTCTTCACCTGGTAGATTTTGCTCTGAGTTTTCAATGCCTCCAGAAACGGTTCAACGTCGAAATTGTTGTACCATATAAGGAAATCCTCAAAGGTTGTCATATTATTTTTTCCACACCTCTTGACAGTAATTGTAGTCCTCTTCGGAAATTGATGAACTCATCAAAGTACTGTAAAACGCTTCTCTTAGAGGCAGTTGAGTGTTGTTGAGCTCATCCAACGAACATACCCATTCATAGGGAAAGAAACCTTTCACTTGAGTGCAATTAAAACCTTTGAGATATTTCTCATAGAAGCCCGGTGCCATAAAGTTGCGTAGATCCAGAAATCTCACTCGCAATGTCTCTATGCTAGTCATGTTGCTGGTTTTCTTTACGATAAACTTTATTTCTGCTCTACTCTTTTGTAGCTGTTTCAAAGGCTCCACTTTCATGGCGGTATTGTCGTATCGTTGAGAGTTGAAACCTATGATGGGAATTGCTGTTAGGTGTTTGACGACAGCTTTGCATATACTGCATAGATTGGCTCTGCTGGCATAAACTCTGGGTGTGGAAAAAGCAGTCTTTGAACTTTTTCTCCCTTTCTTCCGAATCCTCTATGATGGAATCCAGTATCCTCAGAATGTCGTCAAATTCCAGCAACATTTCCTCTCCCACACTCGTCTCTGTCTCAATGATGTATCCTACAAACTCTCCGACACAGTTTTCAGCTGACATTCCATCCTCTCTGTCAAAGTATTTCAGATTGGTAAATCCTTCAATGTTGGAACATGCGGAAGTACTTAGAAGCTGGTGACGAGATGAAAACTCCATTGTTTCGGTTTTGAGGAAGATTGTTTTTCGGTAAATAAAATTCAATGTCATATGCAAGTCTGTAAGGAAACAATCAAATGCCATCTCCCACTTCTATTTCCGGCTTGCTCTTTCAGACGAGAAAAAATGGTTGGTGGGTTCATGAAATCACCTCTCACGTAGTTTAGATTGGCTACCTTGTCTATTTGGCAATGATGACGTAGGAGATGTTGAGATCGAAAGAAAGTCTCTGAAAGCACCTGTAAGCACCTGTAAGCACCTGTAAGCACCTGTAAGCACCTGTAAGCACCTGTAAGCACCTGTAAGTACCTGAAAGCTTTAGTATACTGATCAATATCCTTGTTGAGACTGAAAGGTTTCTCATAAATATTCAGGTACATCCTTTTGCCTTCCTTACTTGCCGAAGTCCTTACCACATTGCTTTCTCCGTCTTCGCACAAAGACATCACTATAATCCGTATACCGTACAATTTCTCCAGACCTATTATATACGAGCATTCAATTCCTCTGAAGTCCTTAGCTTTCACCCCCTTTCGATTAAATTCCCTGGCATATCGGGTGTGCAGGGAATTGATGCCAGCTTTGCTGGCTGTAGCGATAAAATATTTCCAATGTTTCTTGCATTGACAGGATAGGAAATCGTTCAAACATCTGAAGAATCATGAATTGTCATCAAAGATTTTTCCAGAACGCGGGCACTTTTGCATACTTAAAATGTTCGGATTGACTCTTATGTAGTTGGGGAGGTGATAGGGAGCTTTTCCAACTTTCCCCATCTGCACAATACCGTACAAGTGAAATGTAACATTTGTTATCGTGTGAAACATCCACACTGTGTTGGGTCTCTGTTCCACCACTCTCGCTCTCACATCGACAGCTGTAAAGTCATTGTAAAAGTTAGTCAAATCTCCCTCCACAGCAATAATCCTGGGTAGTCTAAGCAGTGTGGCA
The DNA here is from genome assembly GCA_027564295.1 of Himantozoum antarcticum. Lineage (NCBI taxonomy): Eukaryota > Metazoa > Bryozoa > Gymnolaemata > Cheilostomatida > Bugulidae > Himantozoum > Himantozoum antarcticum. The sequence continues at coordinate 7,084 of JAOQGN010027529.1, forward strand.
TTGTTTGCAGACGAATGAAAATATATCAATTCGTTGGTGACTTTGTGTTGTAGTATTACTCCCATACTGCAGTTTATTTTAATCCTACATCTTCGTTGTCTCCAAATCTTTCTAAGCATTTCAAGTATGTCGTCGGCATAGTTTTCGTCCGCATCCCACATTCCAACATTTAGAATATTTAGGATTCTCATTCTCCTAAAAATTTTCTTAACCGAGTGCCAGTGTCTCGATATGAGCGCATCAAACTCATCATAACCAAATACGGGAGGGACCCGTACCTCTTCAACTTTTATCCTCTTCGTTTTCAACAACCTCCACAACATTCGGATTCATTTTCATCCTTCAATGCCCAATCTGGAAGTGAAGGAGGTAGAGGTGGTGGTGGTGGTGGAGGTGGTGGTGTCTCTGGAGCTATTTCGATGTGAGTAGGCTGATGTTGGAGCAGGTTGAAATTCCTACTAAACTCCAGTTTGCAGTCTTCACACAAATCTTTTTTGCGAATATACCATTGTTTGCTCCTTGATCGTTTGGTCAGGCCTCCACCCTCTTGATTTTTCCCACTATCATCTTTGCCATCATCAGTCTTCCTTTTGTGGAGTCTGTTTTTGTGTCTATTGAGACTGTCTCTTCTACAGAAACTCATTTCGCATTTCTCACATAAAAAAATGCAAGCAAGCAAAAAAATTGCAATTGCAAGTCTCCCAAACTATGATGTGATTGTCTATGCCGTTCCAAACACCAAATAGAAGAATATCTTTTGTTGCAGATGTGTTTCTCCTTCCTCTCCTCCTCCTCCTCCATTTTGACTTGACTCATCTAAAGAAATTATTTATACAATTTTGAATAATTTATTCAGTTTCAAACATTCATACTCTCACACACACACACACAAACTTTCAAATCTTTCACACATCTTCGAATCATTCCTACGTTTCGAAGCGTTCGATCGCTTTCAAATCCGACAAATACTTTCACTATTTATCATACGCTTTGGTTTCAGCTTATTAGTTGTGAACAATCTACTAAGTATTCACGTTTACTTTACTCTGGATTCAAGAAACAGTTTTCATTACTTTTAATCCAATGATGACTTTAGGAGATATTGCTTGAATGAAGATTGGGCATTTTTTCCTCCTTTTATGCTCTGCAATTTCCATCCCTCAGAATTTGTTCGCTATCGAAACAATTAGATCACAGCCATACTCACTCCTCTAACCAATCAAAACAAAACTTTTGATTGCATCTGAGTACAAAAACTAGCCAATCGTAGACTGTGGAGGGACTTTCGAGAGGTGTTATTAGATAATCTCCTAGTCTTTCCCTCAACTGTAAAACCCCTTATGCTCATTATTGCTCGCTGTGTCGCCGAGTAAGGAACATCACTCCTATCTGAATGTTGTCAAAATGCTAAGTAGATAGTGCATACCATTTCAATCCATTCACACACACTTTCGAACCCTGTTCACACTCACAACTTCAAATTCTTCTCACACCTTCGAACCACTGCTCATACCTTCAAACTGTTCTCTCACACTTTTGAACTCTTCTCACACCTTCGAACCACTTCTCACACTTTCGAACTCTTCTCACACCTTCGAACCACTTCTCACACCTTCGAACTCTTCTCACATCTTCAAAGTCTTATCACACTTTCGAACTCTTCTCAAATCTTCAAACTCTTCTCACATCTTCGAACTCTTCTCACACTTTTGAACTCTTCTAACACCTGAGAACTCTTCTCACACTCCTTCGAACTCTTCTCACACACCTTCGAACTCTTCTCACATAACCTTCAAATTCTTCTCACACACGTTCAAACTCTTCTCACACACCTTCGAACTCTTCTCACACACCTTCGAACTCTTCTCACACACCCTCTAACTCTTCTCACACCTTCGGACTCTTCTCACACTTTCAAACTCTTCTCACACCGTCCAACCACTTCTCAAACCTTCAAACCCTTCTCACACCTTCCAACTCTTCTCACACCTTCCAACTCTTCTCATACCTTCCAACTCTTCTCCCATTTTTGAACTCTTCTCGCAACTTCCAACTCTTCTCACACTTTCAAACTCTTCTCGGACCTTCAAACTCTTCTCGCACCTTATCATAGTCACGTGGCTTAGTGGTCTAAGCTTGGAGCTATAATGCAAATTATCTGCAAGGATGTAGGTTGGAGTCCCACCGTTTACTGGGAGGTTTTCGTCCCGTCGAAGGTGTCCTCCTTGTCCATCTCGAACCCGTACGACAACATCTGTGGCACTGACTTCCCTCGATTAGCTCTGCTATTGGATTACCATGTACAAATAATATCGCTATAGAATATCGTCAGAGAACAACAAAAACTAAACTAAACCTTCGAACTCTTCTACCACCTTCGAACTCTTCTCATACCATCGAACTCTACTCACACCTTCGAACTCTTCTCACACACTTTCAAACTCTTCTCACACCCCTTCGAACTCTTCTCACACTTTGGAACTCTTCTCTCACCTTCAAACCCTTCTCACTCCTTCTAACTCTTCTCACACCTTCGAACTCTTCTCACATTTTCGAACTCTTCTCACACCTTCGAACCACTTCTCACACCTTCCAATTCTTCTCACACCTTCCAACTCTTCTCACACCTTCAAATTCTTCTCACACCTTCGAACTCTTCTCGCACTTTCAAACTCTTCTCACAACGTCCAACTCTTCTCACACCTTCCAACTCTTCTCACCACCTTCCAATTCTTTTCACACCTTCCAGCTCTTCTCACCGCCTTCCAACTCTTCTCACGCCTTCAAACTCTTCTCACATCTTCAAACTCATCTCACACCTTTGAACTCTTCTCACACTTTTGAACTCTTCTCACTACTTTGAACTGTTCTCACCACCTTCCAACTCTTCTCACCATCTCCCAACTCTTCTCACACCTGTCAACTCTTCGCACACCTTCGAACCCTTAGCACACCCTCGAACTCTTCTCACACCTTCGAACCAACTATCCCATTTTTGAACACACCAAACCCCAAACTCACGGCACAGTACCCCACTCCCCCTCCTCCATCCGAACTCAACCCCAGAACTACACGCTACTGGAAACCTGGTGGTGATGAGTAAGGATTGCACCTAAATCAGCAACTCTCAAAAGAAGGGCGCTCCCAAAGCCCCGTCAAGGTTCTCAGGTTTATTTGTCCGGTGGTGGTGAGTAAAGACTCAGATCCTTTCAGTTCGAAATTCCATCTAACAGGCCCATACCTACCCACCCGACATTCTAAGAAATTATCACCGGCTAGTATGTACCATACCTTAGTAGAAAAGAGGATTCGAAAGCCCCTAATATGCGACACTCATGAACCCCATCAAGGACACTGGCCTATCAATCAGTATATTGAATAGTTGGCAGATATGTAATATACCATTACAATCTATAAGTCCATGACATTTTATATTATAATTATTATATTATGTTGATGTTATATTTTATTACATTATATTATATTATATTATGATATATTATGTTATATATTAAAGTGGTTTTTATAATAAATCTCAAAAACTTATTCCATCATCCGGTAACATTCAATATCAAATTTGCCTTTTAACTTATCGTCTAATATTGTTGTCTGTTAAAATAGTTTCAGTTTCCAAGCATGCTTCCAAACCTAAATTAAATGATAAAAAAAATTTGTTCCCTTACATGTACCTCATAAAACTATCAGATGGTTACTTTGAAGCGGCGATCTGATCACAATTTATTTATTGCACCAGAATACTAGGTACAAGCACATTCTAGTGATATTTGGTAATTTAAATTAAAATTGGTGAATTGCATCTACACTGCATAAAGCACAGGATACTCTTCACAAACACCCTACCAGAGCCGACTATAACTGTTGAATCTGAGCTCACAAATTTGTGATTGAAGTCTACCTGGCTAGTTGATGGGGCCATCTAACATTCAGTAATATATAGTATATTATGGTCTGGTTATTTAGTTTAACTCTAACGAATTGGTTGTTGTAGCGTTTAAACTGTCCTTTGTGCTTGAGGACTTTATTTTTTGTCTAGTTCCATTTGCTGTGAAAGGCAAATCAGCAACCCATATTCCTGTGCTAGTGGGTATCTGAGTGCTAGTCATTGTGACAGGCTGAGGCTCAGTGTGATTGTGAGTCACATACTGAGTCAGATGATGAATGCGTGTCTGGTTCTCAGTTTGAGTCTCATTCTGAGTATTAGTCAAAGTTTGGGTTGAAGTCTGAATCTGAGTCGAAGTCGGAGTCTTGGTTGAAATCTGGGTCCTGGTCTGAGTCCTGGTCTGAGTTGAAGTCTGTGGTTCGGTGTGATTGTGAGACACATTGTTATGTGATTGTGTGGTATTCTGCAGTATTATCACTGGTATGCTCTGTATGCTATTAGTTGTTGTTGTCAAAATTTCTGAGCTGTTCTGATTTTCATTTCCAGGTCGCAGTGTGGAAAACCTATCAGTCATTGCTGCCCTAGTAGGCACTTGCTCTGTAATGCTACCATTGTTCCAGCTTGATGTTAGTATTCCTGGTGTAGTTGGAGTGTTTCGCTTTGAGGTGTCATATTTTGCTGTTAAAATGAATGTTAAGGTTGCAGTTGCCATGGTTGATGTGATTGGGCCAACAGATTCTTGGGTGGATGACAGTGTACCACTTGATGTAGTGTTATTGGCAAAATCTGATTGTGTGTCATTTTGAAATTCTGGAACCGTCGAACCACTAGTCAAGATATTAGTTGTTGTCGAGTAAGTTAGAACACTGGATGTTGGAATGGATGCGAGGGTGACTGTTGAAAGTGATTCTGTGCCAGAGTTGGCAGGTTCAGATGTGACCACTTCCCGTGTGGATGATGAAATCTCATTCGTTGCGGTTCTATCTGGAATCTTCTGATGAGTGGTATTGCTTGTCGGTGGATCTGTGGCTGTACTAGTTGTTAACAACTTATTTGTTGTTGGTTTCCTGCTCGGAATACTACTCAACTTAGTGGTTGTTATCTCAAGCTCTTCTGTATCTGCAGAATAAATAAATAATATGCACACTAACTTTGAATGTCTTTGGACAGCTTACTTCTAATGCCAATGCTGAGTCCTACCTCAGACGACCAGCCATAAATGATGTTGCTTTCGATTTGCCAAGCATAAAATTCATTATGATATTGTGATTCTCAATAATAACATAAATAGCATGAAATGCAGCTGAGAAAATCAAGTAAATAAGCAGGCATATCCACCCGCTGATTTCAGAATTCAGCTCAGATGATAAATATGCTATAATTACGACGACATCACTTTATTAGTAACGGCGATCGCTATTCATAGTAATGATAACAGCATGAGAAATACTAACTTTTAATTGCTTGCTTTTTCATTGTATCACACTATATGGATGCACCTCCAAGGAGCATAGAGGTGTAATGCATAGATTCTGAGGCTCTATTGTGACATTGCTATGTGTTGTGATGTAGATATTTAGTTAGTGTTTCTAATGTTGTTATCATTACAATGAATAGTGATTGCCATTACTAATCAAGTGATGATGTCATAATTATAACATACATGGGTTGTATCATCTGAACTGAGTTCTGAAATAAGCTGGTGGATATGCCTGTATATTCATTTGATTTTCTCAGCTACATCCCATGCTGCAACTTTGAAAATTAAAAAAATGGGACAAAAAACTATGGTGAATCAGAATATCATAATTCATTTTATGCTTGGAAAATCGAAAGCAACACCCTTTAATGGTAGCCTGTCTTAATGAGCCTGTAAATTCATCAATTTATCTACTGGTGGATAAATTTATATCGAGTCTGCCAGCTTTAGAGTGAAATAAAGCCTGTGAAGACAGGCTACCTTGATGGTGGCTTGCAACCGCAGGACTTTAGAGAAAGGAATCGATTGGTGGAATAACCTTAGCAGTAGTATAGTGTGAGCAGATCGGTACCCCAGGTCAATATCTAGGATGTAAAAAATTCGCCGTTCGCAAACTCCGCGTCGGGGGTACCCCCACCCCTGTTAAATCCCCGAAC
>JAOQGN010027640.1:0-13120 GCA_027564295.1 Himantozoum antarcticum
TTCACAGTGCAATGACACTCATATGAAACATCAAATCAAATGGGCTTGATATTATACTTCTTGAGACAGCTTTAACCACAAGGAATTATTTGAATTAAGTAGAATCACAGGGGACTGACATTGGGTTGACATTAACAATAATGTCAAGCAGTGTGTGTCATAGCTGTATGACACAAAACAAAGAATAATTATTGTGAAAATGTAATAATCTGGAACAAGTGCTTGCTTAGCCATTGCTCTAAATACATGTACAGGGCTCTTTACCAACCACTTGCATAGGAAAGTACTCTGTATGCAAAGCTTGCTGCTGCACAGTTACATCTAGCCTGTTTTCTCAAACATGTGAGAGTTATTGGCCACTGAAAAAGAGAAAGATACTGTGGTACACTCAAGCTAAATTGATATAAAAATGATGCTGGCCCCATTTTGGTCTTTGCATAGAACTATGTTTCAATTCAGCCGAGGCAAGTACCGATGACTAAATTTAGAGACACATAGTTGATTGGGTAAAGTCATCACTAGGTAGGGCTAAAGCGGAGACAAAGCGGAGTCCTGAGAAAGCAACAGCCGCAGCAGCAGCAAAGTTCCAATTCAACAGTATTGAGTTGATATAAATACTGTCAATGCTGACAGTATTTGTGGTCGTGTGGTTACACAGTGGCCAGTTACATAGCCAACCAAATTTATGGTTGTAGAGGCATTTTTGCTATGTATCACTTGCGCAAATGGACTTTGTTAAAGCTTTGTTGCATGAAAATATGGAAAAGCAGTCGATTGGTTGGTATTTTTATTTATTACTGTGTACTATAATTACATGAATGTAGTCAAATAAACAGAAATATGTTGATCTGGGTGTAACTTAACTCTTCCACCCCGAAGTTCCGCTGTTACCGGAAGTAGATCGTAGCAAAATTGGCGAAAAACCGCTATCACCGGCAAATTCCGGGTGCGGCATAGGGGTCCCTTAAAAATTTGTTATCTTCAATAATAATCAAGCTATCGCCATAGAGTTAAGATTTCCTAAGAGAGGACATATAGAGCTCGCCATTCATATATGGTATTCCATATTAATATTAAATTGGAGATCATGGTTTCATCGAGTCAAATAAAGACTTTTTATAGTGCCGTTTTTTTTCTTTACTTTGTGACGCGACTTTACTAATTAGAGCAGATCTAGAGGGCTAGTTTTTTTTACATTCAATTTGGAACGACTTTAGCTACACACAGATATTAATTAGTGTTGGAACTCAGCAAGGTCATGATGAAAATTTGTTTACCTTAGATACCTGTATATCAGCTGTAATTAGGGGAGAGTCTGGCTGTTTGGTACTTACTGTTCCACCCAGAAGTTGTAGGATGGTGGAACAGTAAGTACCAATATGTACCAAGTACTATATGCATCAGAATATATATTTCTGATGCAGAATCCTTCAGAGAATCCAATGGTGCAAGTATAAAGTTTCTAAGATTAATCATTTTCATACAATATGAAAATGAACTGCCTGTATATTAATTTACTATTATTTTGATTTAATAGCGTATAATCATTAAAAAAATTACAGAGTGAACGAGATTTTCGACACTCTTTCAAAAATAACTCCAGAAATATTCCATGTATCCACTTGAAATTTGCTATGCTTGTTTGTAACATACTTATGTTGAATACTACTGCATTGTTTCTTGTTCAGAAAATATCTTCTATATTTCCTGGTTGACAAACAGGAATGCCTGAAATGAAAGTCGCCTGCACAGAATTGAATGCAGAGTTGACGACATTGCGATACTCATTCAAAGATAACTCCAGAAATATTCCATGTATCGACTTTAAATTTTCTATGCTTATTTATAACATACTTACGTTGAATGGTAGAGTATTGTTTCTTGTTCAGATAATATCTTCTAATTTTCGCGGATGGGTAAACAGGAATACCTGAAATGAAAATCGCCTGCACAGAATTGATTGCAGAGTTTTCTCCTCCTGTACCATCTCATAACATGCAAACACGAGGTTGATTGTAGTTTATTTGGATAGATCATTCCCTGAGAATCAAATTGATATAATTATAGTTTCATACCTTTGGACAAAATACAAAGCAGGTTATGCTAATTTAGTTGCCGGTAGTACCATACTTTTCAGTCACATATAATAATATTGCGGCCAAGTGTAAAATAAGTTCTGTAGTGAATTAGTTAATTCTGTCAGCTTGCATATATGAAACATGCTAATAGATAATTTCAATATAGAAAATGATTGCCTTATCAGTCTATTGTGTACTGAGAGACTGCCAGTCATTGGTTTACAAACTACTATTATAACTCTCAAATTTTAAATATTCAACTGAGACTTGAGATGGCCGCAGTGCCACTGTATATTCGATATCCTAACAAAAGTTTTCGTGAGATGCTGAGATTTCCATGAAAGCTCGACTGACGATGAGACAAACGTAATTTATAAGTATTTCTGTAAATTTTAAAAGCAAATAGACTCAACAAATTGCAAAGGATTTAGAGTCAGCTAGCCCTGCTTGATACTTGAACCTGTATAACAATAACCTTTGCAATGATAAATCACCGTAGTTTCACTATGGTTTGATTAACGATTTTACTTGTCATGTGTTATATTATCAAAATCGCAGTCGTTATATGATATGATACGATATGATTTCTATTGTTGCTTAAAACAATTTAAAAATTGTACATAAAAGTGCGCTTCCATAAATGAGAAAGAATAAAATGCCAAAAAAAAACCTGTAGGATTCATAAAAACAAAAAAGAGTAAAGCACAATAAACATGTCTGAATTGGAAATCAAAAATATTTATGGTCTAAAATTGTTTAGAAAAGTGCACTATACAAATTTTCTCGTAGAGCAAGCCTGGATTTTGGTACGATAAAAGTGCTTCAGCAGGACGTTGCAATGCATGTTTTAGGTAAGAGATTGTGAATCACATGGTTAGGGAGAACAGTGAGTTTAATAAAATGTAGTTGACATAGGTTGAATATAACATAATCCATAAGGGGAATGCTTTAATATAGCAAGCTTTCAGTGTATGAAGGGACGTCAGGAATATCTTGTATAGTACATTTTGGATGGATACTTTCAAATACCTGTCCAACCAACCAGCATAGCTAACCATATATACGGTTATGGCTAGGTGCTATTTGTTACAGCCAAACGTTTAATTGCCAATTCACATACGTGCTGCAGTCAACATTCAGTTTTCATATTATGCTTATTAAAACTTTATATTCTTTGTAAATGGTTGCTCATCGTATTTGTATAAGTTACCGATTTTATCAGAAATTGTTATTATTAAGGTGTTCAGTTAAATAGCACTACCTTATGCATTTATAAATACTTACTTTGTGTACCATTCTCTTTTCATTTTATTTGGGTCTGATACCAAAATTTAACATAATTTGCCCATAAGTAGCTCACCTTGAGCTACATGAGCTCGCCTTGAGCTACATGCTACACCCATAATTATTTATAAATGAAGAAATACAGCCTACAGAAATACAGCCTACAGAAATACAGCCTACGGAGCCTACAGAAAATGAACAGGGATGATGAAGGGCCTAAACAGGCGGACATAATTGGAACATGTTCCAAAGAGGTCCCAAAGAGGTCTCAGACCGCCAACGCCAAAGAGTCTTCTGGACCCAATGAAGTACCAAACCAGAATGAAAATGGCCCAGACCGGAATGGCCCAGGAACGATAGCGGCCCTTGACCAAACCAAAAAGGAATTTCACCAAAGTTATTATTCATTATTAGTGCATTGCTGATGATTTAAATATAGCTTTTCATGCGTAACTTGTCTGCCTAAATACATGCAAACTAGTCTTGCTTGCACAACACAAGTTAATATAATAGAGGTTTCATTATTTAACTCATAATGAGATAGGATGCTATGTGAATGCAATTCCGACTATGCCTAGTTCCACACCTGACACGGAGAAAGATGAGTCTACTTGACGAATCAGCTCAATCAGCACTTTATAGAAGATTAATGAATGAACACATTTTTAAATAATCTTCCACCACCACTCTTATAAATTCCAGTACTTTTGAAATTTTCAATATTTTTCACCTGAACAATGTAGATAAACTACAATACTTTATCTGAAAATCATCATTAAGATCCAGATATGGCCAAAGAGTTTTTCCAAATTCAATTAGCAACAATTCTTCAAGAACTTTGAAATTTGAATTCGAACGGTGAATGAGTTATTTACAAATGCCATTGATGCATAATTGATGCATGTACACACTGGTGGTCCTACACAAATTGTTAGAGAGTTTGTTAGAATTGTTAGAATTGTTAGAATTGTTAGAATTGTTAGCATTGTTAGAATTGTTAGAATTGTTAGAATTGTTAGAATTGACATCTCACCTACATAAATGCAACTAACAAAGAAATAATAACCTAAAAGTGCAAATAATTGTCGGAGCAAAAATGGTCAGTTTAAGGGAGTAGCAAGTATTAATTTACGCACAATATATATCACATAACAGGCAATTAAATTATAATAATGCATTTTATTAACAACAAATGCATAGATAGCATTTAAATCACTTTTAGTATTATTTAATAGGTATTCTATGTGCAGGCTATTATGGCAGATCCATCTGTGAGTTCTGTAGCTTCACATTTTAGTATACCGAAATATGCTTGCAACCCCACAAAGCGGCATATAGTGATTAGTCGAAAGTAGCATTCCTAACACACATCACCTCTAAATTATAGAATCTGAAAATAAAGCAAATAAACAATTATAACGGAGTGTATAATGTAATTGCCCATTCATGACGCTTTGAAGCAATTTTTTGTGCCATTCATGAATTCATTTCCAAACTATGGTAATCTGTCACAGAAAATTTCACAACCATTTAATAAATGCGGGTAGTATTAATTATATACGCAACATTTTGATTATTACTAGTGGTGGAGCTACGTATTATAGTATATAATGGAGGAATGTCAATAGCCCTAATATATTGAATTACTCGTTGGCCCTTTGAAAAAAATGAGGTGCCTAGGCTGATGTCAGGAGGGAGTTATGAAATTTCCCTACAATATTCCAATTGTAATGCCAAACAAAGATATCAGGTACCTTTTGTTAGTAAATACTTGATATTGACAACATTAATATATGTTTGGGTATGGTATTGACCCATTAGCATATCCAACTGTGGATCACTTCTTTCCATACATGTAGATCCATACATGTAAACCTAGATTTGCACAGGTAGAAATAGAGAAAACCAGGAACGCACATTATTTCCCTGGCATGCAGAAAAAAGCAAACCCGATTAAACTTTCCACAAAGTAGGCCTTCCAATTTACAATTACAGCGATTCGTTTTCTATCAAAATATGAAAAATGAAAAATCAGTATGCCAACGAAATTGCTGGCATTAGGATTGGCATGAACTTAGATGGCTGCACAAAACACTCAGAACATGCACGCTATTTCTGTGCCATATTACATATGCAGGAGTAAGAACGATTATATTGCACGCAGTTTGAGTATATGCATATATCATACCAAAATGGATTGGACATTTTAAGTCATGTCTAGCGTGCCTAAATAAACCGGATGAGTATTCCCAGTTTGGCCAATCAGCATAAGCTGGGAGGACAGCTCCCGCTTACATTGCTGCCTGCATGAGGAGCCAGATGGAGATAGAACGGTGCTTTACTCGGTATTTTCTTCTATTGCAATATATTTCTGTGGCTACATCTCTAACCATATATATAATATATGGTTACATCTCTAACCATACATATACATGCATGGTTAGAGATATATGCCCCCTAACCATATACAGTATATACATGCATAAACTCTATACATGGTAGCAGATGTAATAGATTATATTATAATCTATTGCATGATTTCCCTCCAGGGATTGGAATGTAGTGTAATACGTAATAACATAAAGCTGTGTAAACATGTTTTGGAATGGGGAACTGCACGCAAATAAATGATACTTACTGTGCATGAGTTTTTGCTAGTCTTTTCCCCTACATCACCAATCCATCCCTCTTCCTGGTCCAGGATATCTTTCTCATTCTTCGCTATAAGTTGTTCAGCCATTTCTTCCATTCTCTTCTTTTCCTCTCTCATTCTCTCTTCTGCTTGCCTTAGCAACCTTTCTCTAACAGTTTCCTTGATCTTAATTTCCTCAGTTCTTTTCTTCTCAGCTTCTTTTTCGGTTTGCATTTTCTCTAGCTCCTCTGCCATTTCTTGTTGTTGTCGCTTTTCTTCTGATTCCTTTCTATCTCTCCTGATTTTTTCTTGTTCCGCTAACATGGCTTCTTTCTTCTTTAGATTGGCTTCTTTCTCAGCTAGCTCTTGTTGAAGTTTATATTTGGCCTCTAGCACTTCTTGATTCCGTTTGGAAACTTCAGCATTTACTGCTTGAGCTTGCCTAACTTTTAGCTGAGCAGCCTCTGCCAGCTGCTTCTGTTGTGTCTTGAGGGCATCCAGGGATTTCTTCTCATCGTTGTATCTCTTTTCATATTGCTGTTTTTCTTTCCGTAGCTCCTGCGCCATTAGAAGGAATGCTTTCTTTTCCTGAACAGTGTCATACTTTTGGTGTAGAAGCTCCAAATATTTCCTGTCAAGTTGTAAATCAATAAATACTACCAATAGTTAGGTATAAAAGTATATTAATATATGGAATAATGCATTAGATGTATAATGTTGATTAGGTATATTTTTCTAACCCAATGATATGGCTGAATATAGAGAAACCCAGCAGACATTGTTTTATATTCTAGTACTTCTATTAGCGCTGACGAAACAACACTTCATGTAACAAAAATTCAGATCATAAATAGGGTTTCAACAGACATATTTGCAGACAACCTTTGTCTTTGGTACCATAATTACAAGTGTGTCAACATTTTTGCAACTTCAACCTGCAAGTTTGGTCTGTACATTAAAATGTGTGTAACTGCGTGTCAACTCAGAAACTAGCTAGCTCTAATATACATGTATATAAATGCAGTAATATCACAATGCTTTTTGCTTGCCAACTATTTTAACGGCAGCCAAGCCTGGTAGAATGTCTATTAGGTGCAACGAGTGGTGCAAGCAAGGTAGCGTGTAGCTCAATGCTTTGTTTAAATCTAGCATTGTATTCAATATACAGGTGACGTTAGTTATATACACAATCACAAATCACTGTCTGATAGCACCATGAAGCTCATGTAAGCAGGATACAATAATAAAATATTACTTTTGTCATAAGCTGGCCTTCCCCTGCTTATCCGCTCATTAACTAGACCAAGCTTGAGTCTTTGTCTGTGCTATGCCGTTACCTCGTTTAAGTTTCAACTACCCTAATTTACATATACGGGTGTGTATGACTGAATTACCCCATATATTTAGGGCTCGATTATATAGAGTCCCCTTTCATTATCTTATGTGTTTTTCGGATAATGCCTAAGGCTAATAGTTATTTGCTATATATATGCCTGGCCTACAAGGTTCAGTGCCAATGTCTACAATAAAGATGCTGTATCAAGATCCGACCCTACTCCTCGTTGATTCATCACACTGGTGGCGGCACCTGCATTTGTGTAACATGACTCAGTAGTCAACATAGTACAGCACAACTTGTTCTATAATTTTAAATCATATTCATTATTAGTAAAATTATCGTGTCTGCACTATAGTGGTGACTGCACAAGACGCAGGAGCACCAGAAGATAGCAAGACGACTTGAGCCAACACTAGTAGTACATGCACGACTTGTTCTATAATTAATATGAGTATTTATATTCATATTTAAATATTACTAGTTATCGTGCCACTACTAAGTACAGTTAGAGAAGACTAGTGACATGACTAGAAGAGACACTTACAGAGCCAGCACGACTACCAAAGTAGTCAGTACACACAACACTACGTTGCAAAGAGTGACACGAGTCTGCAGTAATACGACTTGAATATATTAATTCTATAAATTGTTTTATAATTTATTGAATGAGATCAATTCTTATGTACGACTTCCTAAGCCAAAACTCATATCAGTGAGAAAAACAACACGATCGTACGCTTGCACATAGTAACATCACTCGCTCCAGACAGAGATCAATGGCGACCAGTGCCAGAGACTAAGTGACACGACTTCCACGCATACATCATGACATTTCCAAAGTCAACAAATAGAATAACACAGACAGTCGGGGGTCGTGTCTCGGGAACCTAGTGACACGAGTTATACAGAAACAGGACATGCTACCCAGACTATTGTTGCCACGCAACCGCACAACACTACTACACTATAACACTAGTGGGATTAAGTGAACGAGCACAGAAAGACAACAGAAGACAACTAAACACAGCCAAGCCTGAGCACACCAGTACACCAACACAAGAGAAGATAACAGATGAAGTAGAAGCCACAGTCAGTTGGCAGAATAGGTAAGACGTTTGTATTTCAGATCCAATAATGTTTCCACTTGTTATCAATACAGTAATTTTGTTCAATCTAAATTATTCTGGAAGTAACAAGCCAGTGATTAGAGTTTTCAGAAAGCAATACCGGCCATCCAGAGTCCTCAATTCATGGAACTTCAGTTAAATTGAGAGCGAACTCAAGGCTGTATTGGTACCAGGTGGTGGCAAGTCCAGCAACGGAAGAGTGTATCTAAGCCCCCAGATATAGCACTCCTAGTACTCTAGCACCAGAAGTGGACGCACCCTCCTCTGAGTGATTAGGTTAGGGTAGTTTAGGATCATTTTTTTGTTTTTTTTGTTGACTCAAAATTTTGAGACAGGATGCCTCGAGCAACCCGTCCACAGAATCGAGGGAGGCGACAGCGTCCCCCGTCAGATTACCAGCAGACATCGCCTCGGTCAGAACAGATCCAGAAGACCTGGAATTTGCCCATATAATGTCCAGAACCAGGGAAGAGTTACGAAGAGGTGGACACTACCCCCATAATCCAGCTACAGGAGGAGGGGCAAACCCAGTAATGATGGTCCAAGTGACCATGGAACAGTTAACCCACATCACGGGCACATGACCAAACCCCAAACTCACCAAATTGAAGAGCCCCACAGTCTCTACCACTCTGACATGTGCCAGTATCTGAGACTGTTTGAAATAGTGGCTCAGTAGAATGGGTGGAGCCAGACAGAGGCCGGAGGACACCTTCAGAACGCTTTGAGTGGCCCAGAACAGGACACCCCTTACTCATTCCCCGAGATGAAGTTAGACGAGTTAAAGGAGGAGTTAATCGGCAGTTACGCAGTTAGCCCAATGGATGCCCGATACCGATTAAGGAACCTGGTCAGGGAGAGGGCATGAGTCTCATACAATTAGCAGATGAAGTAAGATGGTAGTCCGGAACGGCAGCCGGATACCTGCTCACTTGTTAGACGAGGAATAAATTGAGATATTTCTTATGGCTCAAGACTGGCCGACCTCACTATGCACATCTCCACAGCAGCCCCAAAAACCTTCCAGGAAGCCGTACAAATATCCAAGCGGCACCAAACTTTCCGTGGACAGAACCTAGTTAGGGAACTAGGCAAGTCCGAAGAACCTGCCCAAACACTGGCCAAGCAATTCGCACAACTTTCCACCCAACTGACAACAGATACAGACAGCTCTACTGCACCCTCCTTACCAGCTGAACCAACTCGACCCCTCTGGAGAACCACTACTCTCCCCCACAGGTGACATCATGTGCTACCACTGTGGAGGGCCACATTTTGTGACCCTCCACAGTGGTAGCACATGACGTCGCCTGTGGGATGCCGTCACAAGCTCCCTAGGGGTTCGAGGCCAATGCGCACTGGGCCACCTATGCCCATCAACACCTGACAGCAGTCGGAAAGCTGCTAGTGCCCTCGATCACCTCACGAGATGGGGGGTGTGGAACGAGCTCCCCCTCCTACTCCCACCTTATGCAGCCAATGCAAGCATAATCTCACCACCAAGGTATCCACAGTTGCAGAATCGGTGACATCGGCAAGACGGCCTGAAAACCACCGGGCAACACTCCCAAAACCCCACAGCCTACCAATAGAGCAACCAGGTCTCAGCTGCCAGACAGCCGACAGCCCCTCACCAGTGGCCGTCGCTACCACGCCATCATCCCTGGCGCCCACCAGACCCACTCCCAAACCCTCACACTCACCAGGCCCCCAGTGATGGCAAACTAAACACAGGCGCCCTTCGTCTCAGCCCCGGAGGCTTTCTAAAACCCCGGTGCCCTGCTGCAACCCCTATCAAGGCCTAGTAATCACACTGGAGCCGGCCCTGACAACCCCTAAGTACATACCATACAAACCTCCTCGGCCCCTGGCCAGAGTTCACAGACCCTCAACCCGAGAACCAACACCACCCTCAGTCCACCTGAATTTGACACAACCAGGAGGGCTGCTCTGCAAGAGCTACTTTCTCCCTGTACGATTAGGCGGCAGGCCCATATATTGCCTGGTCGACTCCGGTTGCACCCGTACTGTGTTGTCAAAGAGGGTGTTTGACATCCTACCTGCCAGTCTACGACAGACCTTGGAGCCACATGAAGCATGGCCCGAGTGGGCGATGGATCCTCCACCACTGCCTATGGGACCATAAACTTATGCGGTAAACTGCGACATTGGAGACACACTCATACGCAATTGGTAGCTGAGGTTCAGGAGGATGTGCTGCTCGGCATGGATTTCTTGCAGAAATACCAAGCAAACATATGCTTAAGAAATGCCGAGTTCGTCATAGAAGGCCACCATTTACAATGCCAAGACGAAACAGGCCAGCAGTTGCTAGCCCGGGTACAATCCCTCGGAACTCACATGATTCCCCCTCACACTGAACAAATCATCACAGGAAAACTGAACCGGCACTTACCCAGCAATCAGTACGCCATATAAGTGGTCAGCTCGCTAAGAAACTTCCTATAGGCCTCCACTTTCACACCTTCGAATCAACCCAGAGAACTAGTAAGGGTGCTGAACCCACAGGTTGAAGCACTGCATATTCCCTCGGGGAAGATACTGGCAACAGCCAGTTCAGTCGAGCTGGTCCATGACCAAATCCAGGGATCCCCACATATGCGTAATATGTGCAACCCCACTCAACTACTGCTCTCACACCTACAGGACCTCTATGACAATGCTCTGGGCCGCAGCACCATGACAGAACAGCAACACAACAGTGGCTTCGTCAACTTCTCATCCATTACCAAGATGTGTTCAGTACAGGCTCCTCCGACATTGGCCACACTGACCTAGTGTTCCACTCCATCCCAGTCCAGTCCGACACCGCGCCTATTAAGCAACGACCCAGGGGGCTCGGGCCAGTGAAGGAGAAGCAGATGGACAAGCAGATCCAACAACTGGAAAGGATGACCTGATAGCACTCTCCGATAGTGCCTGGTCCAGCCCAGTGGTAATGGTAAAAAATAAAGATGGGAGTTGGCACTTCTGTATACGTTACCGGAAACTGAACGACATCACCATCAAAGATGCCTACCCACTCCCGAGAATAGATGACAGCTTAGATGCCTTAAACGGTAACAAGTTTTTCTCAACCTTGAATTTCCTCTGGATACTGGCAGGTTGCATTCGATGCGGATGCCAGTGAAAAATCTGCTTTGTAGCCTGAAACGAGCTGTGGCAATGGAAGGTACTTCCATTCGGCTTAACATCAGTTCCATCCACCTTCGAACGGCTTATAGGAAGGGTCTTCCGGGGACTCCATTGGATAATGCTCATCATCTATCTGGATGATGTGGTCATGTTCAGTGGGGACATCTCCACCCACCTGGAACGACTGGAGGAGGTACTACAATGCCTAAAAGCTGCCGGTTTCAAGTTAAAACTGAGCAAATGTCAATTGTTCAAAAGAGAAGTAAAATACCTGGGACACATAGTCTCAGAGAGAGGAGTTAGTATTGATCCAGAAGATCGATGCAGTAAGAAACTGGCCAACACACCAAGATGAGACGGCAGAGCGAGCTTTGCTCGGGCTCACTGTCTATTATCGCAGATTCATTCAGAATTATGAAGAGATAGCCAGACCCATGCACCACTTGACAAGGAAGGGCCAGACATTTTAATGGAATGTGGAGGCCAAGACCAGTTTCACACAGCTGCAACAAAAACTGCTAGAAGCACCCATCCTGGAGCACCCTGGCCCAGAACTCCCATACATACTGGACGCTGAGGCCTCCAACGAGGCTTGTGTAGCCGTTCTCTCTCAACTTCGCAATAGATGGGAGAGGCCCGTGAGATACTTTAGCAAGACTTTCAGCAAGGAGGAAAGGAACTACTGTCTGACCCGACGAGAGCTCCTGGCAGTGGTCAAAGCAGCTCAACACTGTCATCCCTATCTATTTGACCGGCCGTTCATACTGAGGACCGATCATGAGAGTCTCGCCTGGATGGTGAGACTAAAAGATCCCGGAGGACAGGCGGCCAGATGGTTAGACGAACTTCAGAGTGTAACTACAACCTGGAACACAGAAAGGGTGCGTCCCATTGAAATGCCGACATATTGAGTAGACGTCCCTGCACCCTAACTTGGACGCCCTGCAGAAAACAGGAACGGCGTGACCGGCCAGGAAGCCTACCAATCCAGCCAGAGCTGACCCCGAAACCAATTCCGGACCAGAAGGAAGATGATTCCCGTCTCTACCTTTCTCTGCCCGTCTGCAGTCAGCAGCAGGGAACCTCCTGGTCAGAGGGTCAGAGAGTCAATCCACCCTACCTCCCCCGGAACCACCACTTATGGCACCTTCATTGCCTTGTGCAACAAACCGGCTAAGCCAGCGCATCTGCTCTCTGTCCTTCTGCAGCCAGCAAGGGGCACCCCAACCAGAGGGCTGGCCCACATCGGCTGTTCATAACCATCCACCCCAGGAGTGTATACTATGCCCCATCAATGACCTAGTGCGGTTGCCACAAACCGAGCAACCCCTCAGATGGATCTGCCGGGTGGTAAACACCCTAGTCCCCTTTCCTGACCACGAACTCCAAGAGGCATCCCCCGAGTTCAAGAGTTGGGCCCATCTCTAGGAGCGTTTATCCATACGGGCAGATGGATTATTGCAGGCCACTCTAATGATAAATCAACTGCACTCACCATAACCGC
>JAOQGN010027751.1:0-19977 GCA_027564295.1 Himantozoum antarcticum
GCCATGAAACAGATTTGATCCATAAAATGGGTGTGTTGCAAATTAAATGAAATGACCCATGGGTCATTTCACTTCATTTGCGGCACATGATAACAAATAATCTGAAATTTAGTTTTGCTTCTATTTTGCTAAAAATAACATCTTAGGGTAATTCGCATATTCTGATTCTCACCGTGAGATCCATTTTCGGCTAAAACTGTCCCATAGTACCCTAACACAGAAAGTCGTCAGCGACGGCCAAAAATAAAATTTGTCCGATTTTTTTTGAAAATGAATCCTAGGGGTATTTGGTGATGCTGAATTTAAATATGTCAATTATTTTTAAGTATGGTGACCTCCTAGTGATATTGATGGGGTACAGGAAGTGGTCAGCGACAACCAAAATTTAAATATAGGCCCATTTTCTGAAAAAATAAATCCTTGGGGTATTTTGTGATACTGATTTTAGATATGCCATTTGTTTTTGTTTGATGACCTCATATTTGACCTTGACGGGGAACAGGAAGTGGTCAGTATTTGCCGGAATTTAAATGTTCACGGATCTTTCTGAAAAATGAATTTTAGGGCATTTTTGTGATGCTGAATTTAAATATCCCATTCATTTCTTTGTAGGTCAAGGCGACTTAATAGTGATGTCGATGGAAAAAAGCAAAATTTGTTTGTACCATCATTCTAGTAGAACAATTATTATTATACTTATTTAAACTTCATTGTCCACTAACAAAATAAAGAATATCAAATACAATAGACATTCATCCAAGTAACTTATTAACAAAATTGAATATTATACAATAAAAAATAAACATGTTGACTAAAGCGATCCTTTCATCGAGATGCAGTAATAGTAAGCAGTAAGATTTGAGCCTAACGCTAACATCTGTGCTGTGGTTTCCTAAATACTAGCGTAGGCCTATCTGGAGATCACGTAGAAAAATACAAAAGAGAAAAAAAATTCAAAAGTAAAAAAAAATTCTACATGGTCACATTAACAAATTATGCTAAAAAAACAATCGGTTACAATCAAATCATAGTAGACAATATTGGATTGCCACCTAAACAATTCAAACAAATAATCAATATTATTTTGCTAAAATTAATGCAAGCATTTTAACTATTAGTAGGCAAGATAAGTGTCTACAATGTCATAGAAAATAAAGTACACAGGTGCAAGCAATACTAAAGTTGAGTTGTCTCTGAATATAAAGTTTAGTACAAATTTAGATTCATGTTGGAAATTTACACGTCACCCAGCCATTCAGAGGCATCCTGCAACCGGCATAATACATTGACTGATGGTCCGGCTTTGCATTTTATATCCTACAAGAAGCAAATTAAAATACATGGTCTGCAGAGGAATCACAGTTAGTTCATACAAATATATCGGGATTTGTTCTGCTGTCCATCAACATTAAAACACTAGATCAATACAAATTACCAACAATTATGTTGTACAAGCTCACGTCTGTAGCTGAGTAATATTTCTTATAATATGAGGATCAAGCAACTGATTTAATAATTCCAAGAACTAACAAATTACGCTTAAAAATTACGTCAAATATGAGGTCGACTCAGAACTCACCCATGGCTGATCAAATATGTCCCAGTCCGTAAACTCAACATCACTCTCCAATTCACTCTCTGCCTCATAGATATCGGGGTTACTCTGAATGAACTGAAAATAAAAAAGCACGTCTGCATTGCAAACATTGATAGATCCACTAACTATTGCTACACTACACATCATTGTTGTGTATTGTAATGGAAGGTCCATTGTATGCATGTTTTGCTGCTTCCGTCACCGTGCATCACTGGTGAAGTCAAGGTCAATACCTGTAATGAGTACAATTAACAGAAATGTAATTTTCATAAATTTGGGACGGTTCACAGATTCACGGTTCACATTCAACGGACGGTTCACAGTTCGGGACGGCTATAAAAATCAACAAATTTAATTAACAATTATGCGGTATTGTACAAACCTGCATGACGTCAATGCCAGTAGTTGCTCCCGCACCCTCACTATCACCCTCCAACTCCACGTTTGACTCGTCTAACAGACCGCTATTTGTACACTCATCTGCCCTGCTCTCCCCATCATCATCCTCAGATTCTACAAACTGCAGTCAATCACTTGTACGTAATTAATACACTTGGTAACACAATTTTTAAAACAATACATTTATGGGATCAAGGAAGGTCAACTGGCTAGGACAATAACACTTCATTCGTGAGGTCTGAGTTCGATTCCCACGCTGGTCAAAAATGTTTTCTCTGCTAAGATCCTTCGGCAATATTATTAACCACAAAATTTGCTTTCCGTGTTCTAATCAGCAGGTAACATGCAGGTCGGATGAGTTTCCCTCGATTAGCTCAGCTACTGGATGGACCCTAAGATTATTCCAAACAAACGATTATGCTTACCTATAAAACGTCTTCACTTTGGTCATCGGCCTCTCCCAACAACCTTGCCATGACATCCATTAGCTCTTTGCTTGCTGAAATATCATAATACAAACATGGTTGTTCAAACTCGCAGAGCTTAATCTTACCAAACACCAAGAGTGAAAGCATATTGTAAAGTAGCACAATCTGTGTAGCAATGATTTCATCATTCGTAGTTGATGGAAATTACATACATATAGAACGTGATTTTAGTAAAATGTCAGCAATGTATGTTGGATGAGCTGTGAGTGTGAGCAATCCAAGCTACAGCCCATGAGTGATTAGAGAAAAGGAAAAGACAAAGGTAGTAAATCATGCTCCATTATTATTGAGAAAATAAACAGTGGGCATTAGCAGCCAAACTATTTCTGTTTACAATGAAGGACAGGTAAAATTAGAAAACTTATGTGAGTAGTAAAGTCAGTAGACGATATGATCAGTTCTGGGAAAGTGTGCAATTAATCGAAATAGACAGTGAATTATAGGTAAGGTATTAAAATGATATGCACTAGCGCTATCACCACACAAACAGATATACTTACTCCCATAGTCATAGAATCTGGAAATAAATAAAGAAAATGTTAATGCAAATGAATAAGAATGGAACACAAACCGGGGTATTTAAACTCTTTGACTTCCTAGTCATGGTTACAAGCGCCATCACAGTAGCATGAAGTTTTTTTATATGTAATTGTTCATTGATTACCAGTAGCATGATGGATTGATCTAACACCTGGGATCGGACATATATTGAAGTCTTTCAAGCATCCCCTACTCTCATCTATCTGATCTTTGTCAATATAATGGAAGTGCTGCCTGCTGTTTGAAGATACTATTTGGCGCTCAGACTTCACCAACAAGTTAAAAACATCCTTTGCATCATGCAAACTTAACTCTTCAGCCTTGACCACCCTATCAAGGTGATTATTTTACTACGGCACTCTCACCATCGCTCTCCCCCTTACCATGCCGACTGCTGTAAAAGTTCCGAATTATTTGCTGTGAAATTCCAAAAGACCAGCCAATATGGTACATTGGAACCTTACTCTTAAACTGGGCTACACAACCATCTGACCAAAGGATCAACTTGCTGATATTAGGATAATGCGTGTTAACGTGCACACTAAGAATTTCCATGAGTTCTTTGACAGCCATGGCATCGTACTTCATATCATTAGATATCATGATAACAGAATCTCGTTTGATTGCTTCATTATTACCAAATATTATTACCATCGGATAAATTGTTACAGAGTTGCGTGAGTAAAGTATATTTTATAAGAGCAAACATTTGAACAATGATGCGGTGCGGCACAAACAAGCTTACTCTAAATATTGAAAAGACAAATTTTATAATCATAAAAAATCCTCAAAATAATTTTCAATTAAGTAAAACTATTTCCATGTTGGGGAATGCTATCACCGAGGCGAGACAATTAAATTTTTATGAATTACAATTGACAAGTCTCTCACATGGTCAAACCACATTTTGACTTTAAGACAGCAACTACGTCAAAGTTTGGGGCTCATTTATCTTGCGTCTTCTTTTTACCTACTTCTGTTTTAGTTTTACTTTATAACAGTTTAATGAATAGCAAAATCGTTTACTGCTTAGAAGCCTGGGGAAATGCTGCTCCCACTCACCTAAACAAAATTCTCATCATTCAAAAGCGTCTTATATGCATAATGTATCATAAACCACCTAGATATCACACTGCTTGTCTTTTTCAAAAAGCTAAAATTCTGCCCATTCATCCGCTATGTGCTGTACGAATCCGTCTTATTGCACACTCTACCTTTCACAATTCTACAAATTCAAATATTGTTCCTTATGATACTCGCAACTCTAACATGTCTTTGCCGTTTCCAAAGTCAACATCTACTTGTGGACATCGTCAAGTGACCTACCAAGTGTCATATGTTTGGAGTGGACTGGACACTGGACAG
Source organism: Himantozoum antarcticum (assembly GCA_027564295.1). NCBI lineage: Eukaryota > Metazoa > Bryozoa > Gymnolaemata > Cheilostomatida > Bugulidae > Himantozoum > Himantozoum antarcticum. The sequence continues at coordinate 4,390 of JAOQGN010027751.1, forward strand.
AGGTATTCAGAACATTAAAAACCAGGATCAATTTAACGTAACTCTAAAACAACATCTGCTTGATTCTCTGTGATAGCTTTCGCTCCTTACTGGTAGGTAAGGAGCGTTTTAGGTAGGAGCTTAGGTAGGTTGGCTAGGAGGTAGGAGGTGGGTAGGAGCTTACGCTCCTACCTAAAAAAACACTAGAGGTCTGTTTATTGCTACAATAACACAAGGTTACCGCCAGGTTACCACAAGGTTATTTACGTTCTTGTTTGCTGACGTTTGTTTGTATTGTTTTAGGTCGTAATCCAATAGCAGAGCTAGTCGAGGGTGACCAACCTGGCCTCCAGTAGTTTACCTGCTGATCAGAACACAGGAAATAGAGAGACAGAGAAATAATTTTTGATCGCAGCAGGAATCGTACTCAGGATCTCATGATCGGGGTGCTGTAATCGTAACCACTTGACCATCTCTGCTCTCCAACGTACTACTGCTTATTTACATCTACATTTATTTAAACATTTGGATATCTACCTGTACTTACTTACCTGCTTACTTACTTACCTACTGATATGTGATTCGTTCTGTAGGGTTTAGTAGAGATGATGCAGGGAGCAGGGTACGCAGTAGGACCTGCGCTTGGTGCTGGATTATATGAGGTAAGCGTGAGGTGACTGTGAGAGGTAAGTATGGAGTGAATGTGAGAGGTAAGTGTGAGGTGACTGTGGGAGGTAAGTATGAGGTGATTATGAGAGGTAAGTGTGAGATGACTGTGAGAAGTAAGTATGAGGTGAATATGAGATGTAAGTGTGAGGTGAATGTGAGAGGTAAGTATGAGGTGAATTTGTGAGGTAAGTGTGAGGTGAATGCGACAGGTAAGTGTGAGGTAAGTGTGAGAGTTAAGTGTGGGGTGAATGTGGTATGAGGTGAATGTGAGAGGTAAGAGTGCGGTGAATGTGAGAGATAAGTGTGAGGTGAATGTGAGAGGTAAGTATGAGGTGTATGTGAGAGGTAAGCGTGAGCTGAATGTGAGAGGTAAGTGTGGGGTGAATGTGAGAGGTAAGTGTAAGGTGAATGTGAGAGGTAAGTGTGGAGTGAATGTGAGAGGTAAGTGTAGGGTGAATATGAGAGGTAAGTGTAGGGTGAATGTGAGAGGTAAGTGTACGGTGAATGTGAGAGGTAAGTGTAGGGTGAATGTGAGAGATAAGTGTAGGGTGAATGTGAGAGGTAAGTGTAGGCTGAATATGAGAGGTAAGTGTAGGGTGAATATGAGAGGTAAGTGTCAGGTGAATGTGAGAGGTAAGTGTAGGGTGAATGTGAGAGGTAAGTGTAGGGTGAATGTGAGAGGTAAGTGTAGGCTGAATGTAAGAGGTAAGTGTGGGGTGAATGTGAGAGGTAAGTGTAGGGTGAATGTGAGAGGTAAGTATGAGGTATATGTGAGAGATAAATGTGAGGTGAATGTTAGAGGTAAGTGTGGGGTGAATGTGAGAGGAAAGTGTCTGGTGAATGTGAGAGGTAAGTATGATATGAATGTGAGAGGTAAGTATGAGATTAATGTGAGAGGTGAATGTGAGAGGTAAGTGTGAGGTGAATGTGAGAGGTAAGTCAAAGATGGGTATTATCATAATATGAAAAGTTGTTTCAGCTTTAAATAAAATCATAGGAGCTTGGCAGAAGACAAACTCTGCCTGCATGCAGAAAACTCCAACTGTGGCTTGACCTGCGGCCATGTGGTCATTCACATTTATATAAATGCATGTATACTTTTGGACTATCACAAGTTCACAGTTCATCCAAATTGAAGATCTGCCTCTCTCACATATCTTAGTTCAACTGAAGTTGTCCTCTCTCTGCTCTTTTGCAGGAGACGATAGATCTTGAAAAAACTGCATCACGATGAAATATAAAGGATTGTTAATTCTCACTCATCTACTTAGTAATTTCTACTTTCTCTGGTTGTGTGCTTAATGTCATGTGCTAAACGTCATGCATCAAGTAATGAGTTCAGTAAGGAAATTGTGTACCGGCATCTCAATGATCTCCTGCTCACCGTATCAACTGCTGCTGAGTTGCTTCCTTACTAAACATATTTGAATTGGGATACCTGCTCCCCACCCGCTGCGGCTGTCTACTTATAGCCTTTGGTGGTCTCACCCGCTCCGATTCTCTACTTATAGCCTTTGGTCGTCCCATGGGATAGGACTTCATCACCTGACTCTATGAATTCTGATCTGCACAGGGAACACCACATGCCTTGTGTACCAAGAAAAAACAGGCACACAAATGACATAGGCAATGGCCAAGGGCCAATGAATCTTGATGATTACCAGTTACTGTTTGCCATATTTGGAATAAGAATATACATAGTGTCGCCAAGGGAAAAATGCGACAGAATTATTCAAAATGTACGATGCGATTTGCGGTAAAATTTTGAAAAATGCGCAAAAAGTGCGCCTCCCGCGTTCTAGCGCATCAAATAAATGAAATTGCTTTTTGCGCAGCCATCTTGTAAAATCAAGGACACTTTCATAAATTGCTAAGTTGATTAGTGACTGTACTCTGAACATACTATAAATGTTAATGGTCTTGTAGCTAAGGCCACACTCAGTTAATGTATCTGTGTCCACTCACGCATTCTATTTTGAAGGTCAATCAAATCAGAATCCCCACTCACTCACTGTTGCAAACACTAGTAAATGCAAAAATCAACCGGCTCATTCCCTCTCCGTGTAATAGATCATAACCCTCTGCGACTGAGCCAGTATAAAATTTTATTGCCGGCACTCACAGGCTTCCAAACCAAACTTTGTAAACTTAGTCAAAAATGATTTTTAGCTAGCATTTACTGCCAGCCATGTGCCTAGCTAGTCATGGGCCTAGCCATGACTGCCAGCCAGGTGCCTAGCTAGTCATGTGCCTAGCCATGACTGCCAGCCATGTGCATTCAGATGCATTCTGGACAATTATGTACGGAGTATTTTTTGCATAAAAATATAAATTTTTGGATGATCAAAATTATAGGATACTCTCCAAATTAAAAATCTTTTGGTAAAAATAAAATTACTTTGTGCTCATGTGAAGCAGAACATATCAAAAAATATAAATTTTGTCTTCCCTCTGTTTTGTCTACAACGTCTTTGAAGGAAAAATGGCAAAATAAAACATCTTGCTCACTCTCGCTTGCAGGTGAAAAAGTGGACACAGATCTAACAATATACTGACCGTGGTCTAAATGAACAGGCAATTTCTAATATGTGTGATTACTTATCAATATGTGTGACAAGTCAGTATATGTGTGATCGCGTGTGTGATATGCACTCGCATCTGTCCCCTGGCTCTAACTTAGGAGTGTATAGTTTCATTTCTTTGAGTATTGTGTTTTTCAATTATAGATTGGAGGATTCTCCTGCATGTTCTGGACTATAGGGGGGATCATGGCTGTTCTGAACTTTATCCAAATATTTGTTGTTTCTAAAGTTGGTAAGATTTACGATAGTTTTAAGTCTTTCTTTCATTTCACAATAACTTTCCAAACCAAAGAGGGCTAATAATTATAAAAATAATACACGTTTTACTACACGTTTTACTAAGTATATTTTTTATATTGGTGTGAAGATACACGGTGAATTAGCAGTACCGATATCCGTCAATCATTATAATGTACACAACAACTGTCATATAACATTATACATCTATAATACAATGTAAATTTAGCTGTTATCTATTATATCTTGCCAGTAGCAGATGGGTCCCTTTAGAATACCATGACTGGAATCCTATATTTCTCACAATTTTGTGGTTTTCGATTGAATTTAGGAAAATTGCATACCAGTAAAACGGTAACATTTAATCATCGAAAGACAACCTTTCCCATGCTTCTATTGATGCACTATATAAATTATTTGCACCATGAAATGCTATACGCCATGACATTTTTATACCGAAGTCATAAAATAATTTTTGCTTTCCATCTGGTGATGTATCGCGAGATCTGATCTACCCGCCATTCACTAACTGATAATGAAGGGGCGACGAAGACACCATTCGATCTTTGATGTGGAAGCGAGTATGATACCATTGTTGATTTCCTGTGATATAAAACCTGCCGACTGTCGGTTCTCATGTCTCAAACGATGTCAAATTGTCAAATGTCAAAAATGTCAAACTATGTGCTTAACTCATAAATTAATGTGTGAAACTTGTTAGTAGGATAGGTTTGGACATTTGAGGCCCAGAAAATTTGGGAGTTTGACCAATGAGGGGGCTGTAATTTTGAATGAACCAATAGGAGAGCAGCAGATGAAGGAATGTGGTGCCTGGGGGAGCAATTCTGCAGGATAGATGCATTGTATTGCACAATGTGGTGCCTGGGGGAGCAAAAGACAGGCTAGACTGTGATTGTGAGTGGAAAGATCAGGTGTAGTGGGGCGCCCCCGTCTTGATAAAGAATGAGGAGCTGAGGTTAGAGATAAATTGACATGCTAGTGGACTGCTTGAGGTTGGGTGGGTTTGCATGGCTGTAGTTGGATCTGAGACTAGGATGTGGCCATAGCCCGGATATCCGTTGTACGTGAGGACGGGGCGGTCAACGGTGAGGTTTAGACATGGATGGTGAAATGGTGATATGGATGGTGAAGTGGTGACACCGATGGCGAGGAGGTGATGTCGATGGTGAAGTGGTGACATCGATGGTGAGGAGGTGACATCGATGGTGAGCGGGTGAGATCGATGGTGCAGTGCTGACATCAATGGTACAGTGCTGACATCGTTGATACAGTGCTGGCATCGATGGTACAATGCTGACATCGATGGTACAGTGTTGGCATCGATGGTATTGCACTGCCATAGATGGTGCAGTGCTGCCATCGACGCCGACATCGCTGACATCAATGTTTCACACTTGAGTGACTCCGCTAATAATAATAATAATAATAATGATAATAATAATAATTAGTGACAATTGATTTGTCGTGTTCTCCTCACTCCTTTTTATAAGTCAGCACGATAGGTGGATAGTAATAGAAATCAAAGCGAGAGGAAAAGCACACACTCAAGCGCGCACACGAGCACAAACACAGTAGCTTAGAGGCACTGGCTGGTAAACGTGGATTGTGAGTGTTGATCAGGATTTAGTTAGTTGTGTTTCAATGCTGATTGATCAATGAAAAATGTATAGTCAAGGCGGATTGGATGGTGGAATGGGAGTGGCTCTGTTTTGTAGTTTTATTGTGTATCTCTCATCACCGATTGGACAACGTATTTTTGTCTCGTTACCAATTGGACAACGTTTCGTCACGAGGTTTTGTTGTTGAGTGACCATGGTGTGGTCGGAGGTGGTGGTGGTGGCGGGGTAGCGGGGTGGTTTACCCTACGAGCAAAGTGTGTTGGGGATACCCTTAGGCGGGTGGAGACTGTCTCGGTCATGGGAGGTAGGATGGAATGGGAGACTGTTGGCAGACTGTGTGGGACGGCATTTCTTTGCCGACACCCACAGCGGTGGTAAGGCGGTGTACCATAAACGGCACACCTCTTCACGCATCAATGGCAAAGCGGTGACATCAATGGTAGAGTGCCCGCATCGATGTTAGAGTGCCCGCATCGATGGTAGAGTGCCCGCATCGATGGTATGGAGCTGACATCGATGGCAGAGTCTTGACATCTATTGGTGCACCCCCAACATCGATGGGAGAGGGGTGACATCGATGGTACACCCTGACATCGATGGTAGAACCCTTACTTTGATGGTAGATGCCTGACATCGATGGTAAAGCACTGACATCGATGGTGTTGTATCTAAACTAGGATTGTACACCGTTACCATTGATGGTGGAGCACTAGTATCGACGGTACATAGTTGCCTTCCGTGGTCAGGATAGATGACACACCGCACAGTGTAGTTAAGGGCCAACTTTCTAGTTGTCTTAGTGCCTTTACACTATATATAAATTAACCCATGTGATTTTATTCAAACTATGAAACTGCTAGGAGGAAAATAAAAGTATAGTTGTACATAGATTTTGCGGTCTACAACATGAACCTCTCCGATTTTGGCTGAAATGGTTAATTAGACGTTAATTTGAGCAAAACAACATAAAAAACCTCATTATTAGCATCGTTAACCCATGTGATGTCAATCGTAGAATATTTGATGAAACTGCTCAATTATGTATTGACAAATAGCTGCGAAAATTGTCTACAACATGTTCTTTTTAAAAAAAAAGATTTTGCTCAACGTTTGTCAATAATGCACCAATAATATATACATTCGCAGGTTTCCAATTTGGTAGTTTGTATATTTGTTGTAGCTGTGTTGTGTAACCAACAGCAGGTGGTGTACTGTAAATAACAAATCTGATTTTGAGTATATATATTAATTTAGTTCAGCTATTGAGCACACACAAATAATGCTGTGCTTATCACACTGAGTGACGCCATGCTTGAAACAATACAGTATATGCTGTATTGCCAATTGCTTTATATAGTACAATGTTTACTCAAGCCACAGAATGTTTTCATAATTAGCTTAACTGCTTCAGTTGAAGATAAGCTGCTGATGCGGCTGCCTTCACAGTCATTGACAGTGATGGCTAGTGAGTTGCATTGCTGAGGGCTTTTGCTGTTTAGCGAAAATCCTATGCAGTTAATGCATGAATATAAATATGTACTTAGCAGTACCAGGACCAGGGGTGCATATCGTTCAAAATTCAACTCTCTACGGTTTGAAATTATTTCTGGGTAGAGAGTTGGGGAGAATTAGAGAGTTGGGGGAAAAGTAGAGAGTTGGGGAGAAAGTAGAGAGCGGAAAAGCAAAAGTAGAGAGTTGAAAGACAAAGTAGAGAGTTGAAAAGGCAAAAGTAGACAGTTGAAAAGGCAAAAGTAGAGAGTTGAAAAGGCAAAAGTAGAGAGCTGAAAATGCAAAAGTAGAGAGTTGAATTTTATGGTCATATAATATATCATTTTTCTGCTACGGATGTGCTCTTTAACATTAAAGCATTCATACAGCAATTTTATGAGTTCACGACAACATTATTCAAGTTGTTAGTAGTTATTGTATTAATTACTGAGAAACATCATGCATACCTGCTTTCTACACATGTATATGCAATAACAATTAACGACAACAATGTATGACAACTTAACCAGGCTTATAGTTAATAACAATAACAATAATAATGATAACATAGTATTCTATTACATGTATTTGATTATTATTATTATAAAATATTGACTTATTTTATATTAATTGTATTATTTATTATCAATAATTTCATAATCTTAATTATTAAATCGATTTGCATTATAACTTTTGTAGCAGTAATCTATCAGTATTAGATGTATTTCATTACTACAATTTACATGTGTATTTAAATAATTCAATTATATTTATTTTATTCTATTTAATCATAAATATTTTCATAGTAATAATGACAATTAACATTTTTAATTAACCAATTTTTCATGGTATTATCATGTTTAAACTACCACCAACCCACACTGCTTTAGGGTGAGCAGTGTGGCTTGGTGGTAGAGTGTCAGGACTGTGATCGATGTAGTAGTGTGTAGTATGTATGTAGTGTGGGCTGCTACGTAGTTACACCCAGCCTCTGTAGCAATTTATAGGCTGCAGTTACTTATTAGACAATATAAGGTATATATTGTAAGGAACTGCTGAAAATCATACACAGTATGAGCAGTTCCAGGGAATACCCCCCGAAACCTTTAGCAAAAAAAACTTCAGACAGTAACATTTGAAAATAAAATAAATTATAAGTAAATTAATATACAACAATTATAAGTTTACAACATCTTTGCATAATAAGCTGTAAATTACCTCCTGCAACTTCTAGAATTTATAAACTCAAACCAACATTGTTGGTGATTGCCTGATCGGTGTAGCCTGGTTTGGGATCAAATTATATTCACATGCTTTGCTTGTAACTAAGTTTTAACCATACTTGACAACTACCTCCAGCTAAAATGAGGGATATTGGGCTTTTGGGTGGGGGGTGTCCCATTTGGGAGGGGTGGGGTACCTAAATTTTGCTTAGAAATGAGGGAGACTCCTGCGTAATGAGGGAGACTTGTCATGTATGATTTCACTAACTCGGTTCTTTCACATATTGGACACAATAGCTCACAGATCTTATTCATATATACTGTATACATTACATTCATTTCTATACAAATTCCTTGTTTGGTGCCTGTATACAGCTGGCCAAGTCTTCAAATTATATTTTCATGGAGACATTTGGGTAACTAACCAATCAATATACCCCCTGTACCTAGGAGGAAAATAGCTCTATGGTACAGCCTGTACCATAGAGTTATCTTCCTCCTAGGAAGACAACTCTATGGCCTGCCGCCCTCCATCCAAAGTATATTTCAGTCAAATCAGTGCGTGTCTCTGTTGAAAGCATAGAGTTATGTTCCTCTTGAAATAAGGAAAGATAACTTCCCCAATTTCAAGGTAATGACTAATAGTTTCAAAGGAAATCACAACTTCCAATGGATTTATAAATTGAATACTAAATTGAGTATTAGTTATAGTTTAGTTTATAGTTTATGCTAATTATTATCACAATATCCTTTATCGAAGTTTTATGTATAATGACAGTGGCTCTGATCTGAGCCAATAACCAAGCCGAAATAATTGAACTAGATATGATAGCAACATGGGTCCATCATGGGTTACAAAGGTCGAAGAAGTAAACAAACCAGGGAGCCCTTCTACCTCCCTGAACACACTAAGAAAGTAGGCCTATGAGAGGCCTGGAAATGAAATGGCGACAAGTCACAATGTGCCAACAATCATAAATTTAACACTCAAAATGTTAACAAGACGTAGTTAACACACAGTTTTCTGCAAGCTGAAAGTCAAATCTGAATCATGCTCTCCCTAGTGGCGGGTGAGGGAAGTGTCTCTGGTCTACTAGTCGAAGAGTGCCCAGATAGCTCAGCTCTGCCATACCCTTGTAATGATATTCTACACTTATGATAATGTGCACTAAAAATAAATGCATAATTGAAGTGGGTAGGCTTCTCGATTTATATTTATGTAAACGTAAACACTTTATTATTTACGAAACTGTACCAGACTTATAGCGGCATTATTTATTACTCGACCCCTGCTACTGACTATCAAGCATAATCTATTTCGTCATATCAAATGTGAACCTAAATCCCTCTAAGTGCTGAACTTCCTTCACAAACATCATTGGCTACTTAGTTAAATGAGTGGGCTACCGTCGGATCGAAGTGGATGGGTAACCATGACCTTACGATTGAGAGTGCATTACTCTATTACACTAAAGTCTAAATCATATCTTATGTCTATAGACGTAAGACGATAGAAGTTAATTGTTAAAATGATATACATGTAGATATAAGATGATATAGACGTTAAGACGATAGGCTTAGGAGGCCACACAATGCCGGTATCAATACCGGCATTGTATACAAGAATTGTATGCAAGAACACTTCATAATTATAATTATGAAATATATAAAATATGTATATAATGTTATATACTTTGATTACTTTACTTTATTTTCCATCCAAGTCACGCAAGAGATTTATATATAGTGGCTTTACTGTAAACTACATGTATATAATATTTTACATGATTATAAATAAGTACATGTGATAAAAGGAAAGAAAGATTTATAGTAACAATATACATGTATTACAGTCAGTAATTTGATAACAACAATAATAATAGCAATAATAACAAATAGCCTACAAGCTTACACTGCTACATGTACTTGAAATGAGGTGGTTGTAGGAAAGCTGATATTTTTGGTATAAGCGAATACCTAGAGTTTAGTGTTCAAATTTCCCTTTCAAACATTAATTGCAGCTTTACAGCTGTCACACATTTTAGGCAATTCAAAATTTTTAGTACTAAAACTGACAGAAGTTTGTTGGGATGCAGGCATAGACATAGCGTGGGCAGGATGTCTCAGTACTAAAGTCTAAAGTCGCTGCACTATAATTCATCCATGGATCAGTTATTCGATCCTTGGGCCAGATCCATAAAATGATTGGTTACTTTGGTAAATAGCTGTCTTCTATTATGGCTGTATACCGTTTACATTTTAGAGGAAGTTTGGCTCAAAGTCTAGCTTGAAGGCCAAGCTACATTGCAGCGGTACCATTTATTTAAAAGTACCTATGATCATGTGCAGCAAAATCTTTGACAATTATTTGCCACACATTTATCATAAATTGCTTCGCCAAAAGCTCTGGTGAGCAAGTATAGCTTATGATCGTCTACAAAAAACAAAACTCATAAATTTGAATTCGTACAAAATATTGAATGACAACGTAGTAATTTACGGTTTCTTATCGAAAGTAACTTGACAGGCAATAGTGATGATCTACAATAGAGATTTATTTCAAAAAATTGTATGCAAGCACCTGAGTTGTAGCATGGCCTCAGTACCATTATTTGTTTACATATGGCTGGCAAAAATAATTCAATCGGCATAAATTATTGATTTTTATTATAAAAATATATAAGTTTTGAAGATTAAAAAATTATTTTATCAAACAGTGAGATATACAACGGCTGGCAATAAACTTGCAACTACATGGCATAAAGCAGTTACAAAAATATGACAGAATTATATATATGTACATATTTAAGACTACAATTTGTGATTGCATAATACATATAATAACTACATGTTTGTATATATTGCTACATACATATATAATTATGATATAATATAATATAACTACGTATAAATAGCTACATGTAACCTTGAGCAATCATACTTATCCCAAATGAGAAATGGAATTTAGGAAGGTTCACACAGAAACACCGTGTTGAAAGAGAGAATGAATGCTAAGCAGCCTGTTTGGTATTTGCACAAGCCAACTGGAATTCGGACTGGAAAGCAATGTGAAATTATTTATACATGAAAGTTGATAACTCCCAACAAGTTAGCCAGTGTTGGAATGAAAGAACGTTTGTCAAGGCAATATAGCCAAATATCTCTAGCACATCAAGTCTTTCAAAGTATAAAACTGAATGAAACGATATGTTATTTCATAGCGCAATACATAAATATAGACAAAATTTGGAAAACAGTTAATATTAGGCGATTGTAAACTACTGCAGCTACATTTACAACAGTGATGACTACTGCTACACAAAAATGAGGTTATTCCTATATAAATATTGGCACAACTTGGTAATGACTTGGGGTTTGTCTCCAGTTAGAAGTTGATGTATTCATGTATTTTCGTAGTATTCCAAGCAACATGAAAATTGTGCTGGAAAAAATACTATAAATCAGAGAAATTGGATTAGTTCATGTGATATTTGCTATTCACTATCAAAAATACATACAAGTAGCAGCTGATGGAATGTAAGCCATCAACTCTATGCAAAGTTTGAAAAGGAATAGTTGCTAAATTGAACATTTTTCAAAAATGCAGATTGCTAATGAAATAATGATGTAGGTACAAAAATAATTCGACATTCACGTACTCACATTATTAAAATATATACAGGGTTGGTAAGTATTGCATAATGAGCAAATTCTGAATAATAAAAAAGGAAACCGGAGTGTGCACTATTTTTGTTGGCAATCAGTGGTAATTCCTAACTGCTGGCACTTCCTATAACCACCAATCTAGTGGCATCCAAATTGTTGTTTTAATGCTTTTTCTTTTGAATATTTTTAGTTGATAGCCGCAATTGTTCCAGTTTTATCTGTAACTGTTCCAGTTTTTCTTTCTGCCGAGACTCAACTCGTCGCAGCTGTTTTCTCTTTTCTACCAAAGTGGGATGCAGATACCGGCGTGCTGCCGGATCAGTCTGCTCTGGAGAAAACCACCACTCAGAGTCTATATCACTAAACACAGAATCGGCATCAGGCGACATGGGAAGGTCTTCGGAATCCCATTTTGACTGGCGTAAGACATCTTCGAGGTCATCTTGAAATTCTGATTCTAAGTCTGTGGAAATATAAGTGTCACTCAACTCTGAGGAGCTTGCTCTATGCATCTGTATGAGGTCAAGACCACAGAAAAGCATGGCACATTTTAGATTCCTTTGTTTGTTATTATGTCTAGCATAATCATGATCAGTGAGACTTGAATCAATAGAGCTATTAGTGGAGGTATAACTGTTATACAATATGTCCATGGGAGAGGTTACTGAGTTGCGATAATTCTGACTAGAAGATATCTGAGCATTGAACTGAGCAATGGCTCTCTGTACAATACCGTGGTGATCGGGCAGACTGTGGGAATGCTTGGGTAAGGAATGTTTAGCAGCGACAGCATTGTTATTATTCTCCTCAGTGCTATGAGAGGTCACTGCCACAGAGGTCACTGGCAGCGTCCTAGACAACTCAAACATCTGCTGTCTCTCCAGATCTGAAGCCACAATCTTTCTACCGGCGGATAACTGAGCATTTGATGCAAAGGGGTTGGTGTTGGCTGGTGCCGGCTCGTATAATGGGTCCTCTTTAGTCATATAGGTTCCGATAACTTTGGCTGTGGGAGACATAAACTTCGACTCAGCAATCTTTAAAAGATCTAGAGATTGTTCTGATCTGCTCTTTTGATTGTGAACTAAAAATATACAATAGACACTATAGTAGAGACTTGAATGTTCGACTGACTGGAAGCTTGTAGAATATAATGCTGGTAGAGCAGGGTCCTATTTGTGTAACTTTGTGCTTGCTTGCAGAGCAATACATCGTATTTTATCGCTTTTCAACAGTGCTATGTTCGAAGGGCAATATGTACATCTTATGAAAAGAAGAAAATAAGAAGGATATCTGTTCACTTTCTAACTACGTCAGATGCTGTATGACATTGACAACTAGACAGGATAAAGAAAGTTTGCAGTGACACCTAATCAAATTTTCAATAAAATTAATTATTTGAAAATTTAAACCACCAAAATTACTTCATATATTATTATGGTAAACATATGACCTTTATATGTTAGAATAATTGACAGACATTTGACACAAATCTACTTACAAGACAGCTTTTGATTGAAATGTCTGAGAGCTAGATGGCATGTGGATGACTGAGTAGCAGCAATAGCAATGGATGCAGTCAGACTAGCAGCAGACACATTGGATGCAGTCAGGTTATCTGTAGACCCAGACTGATTAGCTGTAGCAGATACAGGCTGGCTCGGACACGCTGCCGCTCTGTCAAACTGTATCAGATCGATTCCGCTAATCTCCTCTATATTGCTACACAATTCAGCAAACGTTGGTCGTTTCTTCGGTTCCATCTTTATAATAGAAGTTACGAAACATTATAATAATTGTGTCACTTTCTTGTCATAGCTTGTCATAAAGTTATGAATTATGACACCTTTGAAATCATGACATAATAATTTATCACTTACAGTATAAAACATTTCTTCTATTTATCTTCACTTGTAATAAGTAAACCATGGAGGTATCAAACCGAATGTAAGTTATGAAAGGTGTCTAATGCGGGCATCTAGTTAACGCCAACACATTCATTCCTTTGATGTAATGTATGCATTATCTATCTCACACCCTATGACATCCATTCCTCTAGAATACCATTGAAAGTATCTGAGACATGGTCAACGCTTCAATAGCAATATGAAAAGCTTTTTTTGGGTTCAATTACGACAATGATATCACTACACTATATACACCCATTGCAGTGATGTATGTCACATTGTAATTATATATTATATAAAATCCCTACAACACATTATTTACAGGTTGTTCATTATAAATTAAATACCAATCTAACATTATGACATTCCATAAACAAAGGGCGCCAGCAGACATCAACTCCTACACGCCTACACCCTACACAAGTATGCTAAAATTGTGCAGCAGAAGACCGAAATGCTTGATTAACATTTATAGGGTGGATCATAAAGCTATGAAGTGGGAAGAGGGAAGATAACTCCATTTTGTCTATAGCACTGCTGCACCCAATGCGTCTGGACCTTTTGGCCAGGCTTATGGCTGCTAGACTACAATAATTGTAGCCTATTGTTTACACAGAGGGTGTATATTTTTATATTTTAGGTGTATTGTATGTATGTATCAGGTACCTAAGTACATCAGTCAACATACTTGCTTAGCTTAAATATACCTGAGTACATGTACTGAACTTGTAGATCTATGTATACATTTATGTAACCTAGACTTGCATCAGGCGGGTTCATGGGAGTTTGTTTGATAGGGGAATAAATAATTATTCAGTTTAATAATATTCAATTGCAATTCAGAATGATGATTGATATCGAGCCCATCAATATGACAGCAGTCTGGCAATAAAAGCGTCGTCTATCACTAAATGCGTCACTTTTTAATTTATCCTAAGCCAAACAAACTTGAAACTTGTCAATTTGTTACAAGTTCATCAAACGGTTTGCGACATCAGTATCAGTTTGATATAACAATAACAATGTGCATAGCATATGAAGCAAGGCTTTTATTTTCACACCCATTCCCTTATTCAACATAACATTGGTTTTAAAAAGAGTCATGTTTAAGAAAATAAGCTTTATAATGCTTTATTATGTTTAAAGACAACTGCTATAAATACAATGTATTTATAGCTTTGCTAATTAGTAATTACGTATGCATATACATGATACATGTAGTTACATTTTATTATATAATTTGCCAATAATGATCAGCCCATGGGCCTATAGAAATAAACCATACAGCGCAATATATAGCTTTATCCATACTATGAGATCTCACTTGCAATGACATCGACACCACTTTAGACATGACTACACACACTTGGAATGGTTAAAACAAGTTTTTCAGCGTCTCATATTTTCATCTGCAGAGACAATTTGTTCTTATTAATATCATTTTACCAGGTCCACTCGACAAAAAAAGAATAGCAATATGGCATGGTGATATTGATGCAAATCATCAACGCTCAGCCTGAAAGTTGGGTGCAGAAATGCATCTTTTCAAGATAACCTGAGAGCTGGAATACAGATATTGGCAGCACTTGAGGCAGCAGTGGCATTGGCAGCAGTGGACTTGCCTTCTCATGATAACCTAATTCAAACTCGACCACAAACAGCAATCAAGATCATTGAATTAAGTTATGGCAAAAAATATGCCATTGACAACTTTTTAGATCCTGTTCCAGAACTGAATTACATTCCTAGAATTGTTATTGAAAGATTAAAACTTTCAAAATTAAAGTTTTTGGTTACAAGTAATGCCAAATAGTTATTTGTATTTCAACGTATTGCCTTTGACTTTTAGTGAAGCTGCACCAATATATTTGTGCAGCATATTTGGGCAATATATTTCTGAAGCTATTCATCTTGACTTTATAACATTGCTGCACCAATAATTATAGCCTAAGCTCTTAGTTCAGACTGAGTGCTATTTTGTTTGTAGTGAGCTTTAGAACTAATGCCAACCGTCACTTAATAAGTTGTTACTGTACCTGGCAGCATCTAAAAGCCAAATATAGGAAGTCCAAAGGACAATCTTCAACAAGTTCACTGTATGCTATATAGTCTAGGCCAAACTTCTATAAATAAATCACACATTCTAAGATACAAACAAGTGAAACCAATATCTACTTTTTGTCATTGATATGATAGT
>JAOQGN010027752.1:0-13119 GCA_027564295.1 Himantozoum antarcticum
TTAATGACATATTGAAAAAGAAGGAAATACTAGAAATTTAAAAACAAAGAAAAAATATATTAAAATATATTCCATACATGGAAAGGGTCGCATAAAGATATTAGGAACATTTTTCTAATAACCAATAGCCTACTAAGATAAGATGACAAGTTTTAAATAAATATATAGATATTCCAAATTGCAGTAACAGTATGACTACGTTAAGAATTTTCATAACGAAAAATAACAAAATAAAAAATAGTTTAATTTTGGATATTCACTGTAACTGTAATTTGTTTGTATTGTTTGTTAGTATTGCTTTAGGTGATACTGGTAATGCTAATAAAAAAACTGGAAATGGAGAAACAGAGAAGTAAGTTTTGACTGTAGCGGGAATAGAACCCAGGACCGAGGAGCTGCAATCTTAACCACTTTATAATCTCTGCTCCCAAAGTATAAAGAGACTATTATGCTGCACAATTTTATTGTCACATTATGACATATTTAACATTATATAACAAACAAATATCATTAATCAGTTATAACAGACTAATTATCAGACACAGAATCACAAGATTAGCTGAAATATGAGTCTGAATCACCAACAACTGCAGTGGAAGACCTCATAATCGATTCAAATGAGGTCGTGTACAGCATCTATTAGTGACTGTTATTACTTGGTAGTAATGAAAATTTTGAAATAATGAATTGAGCTCAATTTTGATAAACTAACTCCAGACATTTAAATTTGAATGTTTAATGAAGGTCAAATATTTTTAGCCTTTGTGCCAACAAACTTGGGAAAGAAATTTCAAATTTTATTATCTATTATATTATATTAAAAATTACCGGTGCCACAGTCTAGGAAACTGAGATGGCGGATCTAATTAATCATAGTTTAAGACAACAGGAAACGCCAAAAGTTTGTTTCCAAAATAGACCGGTAAAACTCATCGTTAAAATTCTATTGGCTGGTATACAACCGATGTGCACAGCAATGTTACTAAAAATATAAAAGGTTATGAGATGGATCGCTAAAACGATAGACAGAAGTTTATTAAATTTTTCTACAGAAATAGTGCTGGTCAAATCTCAATGTATCTATTGATACGTATTTATTTTATCATTCATAATGATTAAGAGGCACTATGATGAGGTTTGCGAAAATTTAATACCAAAATTGTTTCATATATGTTTGCAGTCAATGAGTAAAAGGGTTGGGATGTTTCTGCTGAAATCTACTTCTGTAGTGCCTACCTTGTTTAGACTGTTATACAAATACGTGTGCATTGACCATATCGCTCACAATCTGAACGATTGTTTCGTGGGGATTAATATTAAATATTAAAGTTTAAAAGGTGGTAGGTTGGCAGGTTGGCAAGTCCACATGCTATTATAACATGGAGCAGTATAAGGGGATGCAGTGTTGCCTACTTGGTGGTAGGTTGGTAGGTCCACATACTATTATAACATGGAGCAGTATAAGGGGATGTAGTGGTAGGTTGGTAGGTTGGCAGGTCCACATGCTATTATAACATGGAGCAGTATAAGGGGATGTAGTGGTGGGTTGGTAGGTTGGTAGGTCCACATGCTATTATAACATGGAGCAGTATAAGGGGATGTAGTGTTGCCTACTTACATCATTGTAGTCGACACTGGAGTCGTTACACAGGGCACAGATAGTGGCAATTTCATTGAGAGTCTCATAGTCTGAGCACTTCACTCTTGTACCACTCTTGTATACATCACCATCGGGGGCATAGGTAGAGCCCGTAATGTCAAACTCATGAACAGATGGACTAGGACCCTCAACTTTATCAAAGACGAACATCTGTAATAAACCGCAACAAATTATTCCAATTCAAACAAGCGAGCATTACTGACACCAATTTAGCACGGAATTGGAAACTTTACTGTAACGCTTAGTTGGTCATTGACATTTAAGTGTAAACAGGTATCTAATAACAACAGAGAACTTGCGGCTACAAGTTTTGCAACAAAAATATTTTTTAAAATAACACATACACAAAGAGTTCAACCAATAGGAAAAGTACAACTGCCCTTGAGGTGGTGGTGAGAGTCCTTGATGATTTGAATACAATCACAAGACCTACGCATGTATAATTTGACAGCGTAGGCGTAGGCAGCATTGTGCAAGTACGTAGTACATACAATAATACTGTCAGTAACAATAAGTGTCACATCATAGGAGTACAACAATACCAGTCTATAAATACACTATTGTAACTAAACCAACTGATCATTATCATCCTCTAAAATTACAGACAAATTTTAATGCATAATTTAGCCATACAAGCCTAGGAATATTCATGACAAAACCACAAGTCATGGTATCATTGATAATTCTCACATTTTAAAACTTCGGCTTACTATTCTTATAAACCTGCATTCACCAATTGAACCATATTGAACCACTCGCACATTATGGCATTGTATTGCAGTTACTATAATCACTGGCATTTACTACAAGTTCTACGTGAAAAAATTGTACTTTTCCCACTTAGGTGCAATAATGCAAATTTTGAGCTTAGCTTAGTTCTAGGATGTAGTTTGGGGTTTTGGGTTTGGGGCGAGACTGCACTTTATCAGGAGAAGACAACGTAAGCATAGGCGCCTACCTCACTTTTCCTACCTTACGACCAATTGTACCTTTCCTACCATTAGCACTAAGTGGCATGAATTCGTAGGCCGATTACCCAGTGCAGCACAAAGTCGCTCACCGATAAATCTCAAGCTTAGTGAGTTTTGGGGGGAAATGGCAATGATTTCCCACTTGGCCATAGTCGGCACTAGAAGAGATCAATTCCTGACCAACACGACATGGTCTAATTGGTAATTTTGCGTTGATGCAAAAACCGGGCAATTAATACCATCAATGCCATTATCCAAGGAGAGCATCCAGGAGGAATGATGCATAGCGCCCAAACTGCGGCAACCAGTAACATGCCCATTAAAGTGTCATCGCCAATAACAGATAGAAAAAATTTGAGGCTGTAATGTTTTTGGCCCACAACCGAATTAAACCTTGGCCCAAGTTGCACAATTATTACAGGCCTACGCAAGGCCTGCTTATACCGCAGAGATAAAGGTCAGCCTACCTTGCACACAGACATCTGGTTGGTGGTAAGAGTTCCAGTTTTATCAGAGCAGATCACAGAAGTACATCCGAGTGTCTCTACCGAGGGTAAGCTCCTCACTATGGCATTCTTCTTAGCCATACGACGGGTTCCTAAAACACAAGAGCAAATACAGAGTCTGTACACCAAGGTGCAGGAGCAGCAAATACAGAGTCTGTACACCAAGGCGCAGGAGCAGCAAATACAGAGTCTGTACACCAAGGCGCAGGAGCAGTAAATACAGAGTCTGTACACCAAGGCGCAGGAGCAGCAAATACAGAGTCTGTACACCAAGGCGGAGGAGCAGCAAATACAGAGTCTGTACACCAAGGCACAGGAGCAGTAAATACAGAGTCTGTACACCAAGGCACAGGAGCAGCAAATACAGAGTCTGTATACCAAGGCGGAGGAGCAGCAAATACAGAGTCTGTATACCAAGGCACAGGAGCAGGAGTAGAATAGCACTAGTGACATGAACATTTATTTGTTACTCGATTAGTCTGCAACTGAATCAATGTACATGTAAGCTAGTATGTCGGTATGATACAAAATCACCAGCATTGCTTTTAAATGCCATTTGAAGAGTTCTGCATCAATTATGCTAGTAATTTTACACCCTAATATAGCAGCAAAGTTTGAGAGCAACACGCCTCATCAACAATAAAGATAAATGACGGACAATTTCAACCTATTTTTAAAACTATATCTCTCACACTGTCTTACTCTACAAAAGTTCAAATAATTGTCGGTGTAAATATTAGTCTAATTCTCTATAATCAATTGATTAGCAAATACAGTTTTGTGATTGTAGTAAGATGGAAAGTAGATATTACGTAATCATGATCTTTAGCTTGTCTGACTGCTGTCTGACTTCTGTCGTATTGAGCATGATGAGAGAAGAATCATTCATGTTCACACATAAACAAGCAGACCGTTATAACCCTGATCTGGCTAAGTTCAGCAGTACGTGTGTACAGTATATATCAGTGAAGAGATACTTGAATGTGTACTGCTTACATAGCCAGTAGTTACGTATTAGATATAATTATATTTATATGTTAGAATATAACTTGTATAAACTACGTGCTAGACTGCTGTGCAAACAGCTGTGCTGCCACTACCAGCTCTCACTATATTATCTATATACCGGTATCTATTTTGATATTATAGACAGTAACACAGCATCATCATTATAACAACACTGTAAAGGCCTGGGCACAGGACGCATAAAAGTTGCTGAAGATGTAACGTTGCGGTTGCATCGATCACATAACGATAATTTGATATGACAGTCCACATTTAAAATATGACAAAACAGACTATAAATGCTAACTTCTATATCAAATTACCATAGTCTGATCGCTACACGCTACCATTGCCAGCAACTTAGCACAACGTGTGGCCAGGTCTTTACCTGTTACCAGTATAATATGTGGCAACAAGTAAGAATGGACAACTACGACTGTTGTAGCCAATTTCCCTCATGAAATTATTTCACATTTTACGGAGTTGCAGCTGTAAAGTGGTAACTACTGATTACACAAAATTCCAGAAAACATCCAGGTTGTAAAATAGAATTATACTTCTTTGTACTTGTGGAATAGAATGCAATGCTTTGAGATTTTAATATTGCTACCTTTCATAATAAATATGATGAATATCGTGCATTCCACGAGCTATTTTCAATTGTATAATATTGGAATGACTATGAAATGTGCATAATCAATATCCATCTACACCTGACATAGCCCGAGTCGCAGACTTGGGACTTACCAAGTGCAAGACAGGTTGTGATGACAGCTGGAAGACCTTCTGGAATAGCTGCGACAGCCAAAGCTACAGCAATCTTGAAGTAGTAGATGGCTCCCTTCATCCATGATCCACCGTGAATAGGGTCATTGAAGTGGCTGATGTTGATGGCCCAAACTAGGATACATATTACTGTGATTACCTACATAAGAGAAAAGCAGAGGCACTGACTTGGAGAGCTCAGCCAATACCAGATATTAAATTCCAGCCAAACACTCACCGAGTGAGTGTTTGGCCTGTCAACTTTCATTTGGGACTCAAAAACTCACTTTATATAGGTAATGTCACCTTATTCTACAAAAGACTTGCGTGCTCAATTTGGTGACATCAGTCAAGTAAGAGTCTGCTGTCGACAGTATGAACAAGTATCAGATCAAGTCTATCTTGAGTGAAATCTAAATTTTACAGAGAACACAAGTCCACCTTGTATAGCGTGTCAAGTTTACCTTGTATAGGGTGTCAAGTCTACCTTGTATAGCGTGTCAAGTCTACCTTGTATAGCGTGTCAAGTCTACTTTGTATAGCGCGTGAAGTCTACCTTGTATATCGTGTCAAGTCCACCTTGTATAGCGCAGGCAAACAACCTTGGCGTGAGCATTTTGGCAAAGAGCATTTTGGCAAAGATTCATTTTTGCTAATGAGGTTCATCAAAGCGGATTCTTTTTGCCAAACGTATAAATAATACGTAACTCCAATATTCGGTTGGTGGATTCCAAAGCTGTTACTACGGTTACTACTTGTAAGAATGCATAATAAAACTAGCTAATGAAAGTCCTCAAATAGATCATTATACTACAACCTGCATATATACTGCAGATCATCGACCACTAATCACAGAGATAGATAAATCTTACATAACCATAATGCAAATTAATTGAATTAATTAGAGGTCAACAGGCCACTGCTGCAGCTCCTGCATCTAATATTGCTGCCTCTAATACAGGTCAGTTTCAGGGGATATTGATAGTGGACAAATCAGCTAACAGGGGATACAACTATATTAATTAATAATTGCACATCGGTCAGTACACTGCACTGTACAGCAAAGAAAAGCAAAATAATATTCCATTTATTATTGCAAACTATTTTTTTTAATTGAAAGTTAATTATTAAGTATCAAGTATAATTGTATAGTATGGTATAATAGTAATCGTAATAGTATAGTATTAAGTATCAAGTATAATTATTTGGTGAGAGTGTATAAAGGATCATTGTGTATGCAAAAGACCATAGAGATTAACTACTCTCCAATTCGGCATGTGGTGCAGGTGCATTTGGTTGTTGCCAATTACGACCAAGGCTACATCGCATTCCGTTAGCTTGTTGCCAGAATTTTGGGTTGAAAAAGTTTAAATTCGTATAATGAGCTGGAAATAGCCATCAAGCTATTAGGTAATGGCTTTATGGAAATAACGGAGTGAGTCGGAATTAGTGGAGTGAGTGAGGTTACCGAGGATGAGGAATGCAAGGCAAAGTAGCCTATGAACAAGTTGCTACATATGCTGGTACTCTCCAAACTGTTCCACAATAACAGTTAGCATTTCAGGCATATAAAGTCACCCAGCCAGCACATTTCACATGTTAATTTACACCAAGTGTGATGAAGAGAGGAATAGCTATTATAGAATATTATGGATATCAGTATTAGTGGTATTGCGTTGTGGGAAAGTGGTCAGTACATGCTTTACCTGTGCATGTGCATCGTGCATGATATATATATAAGATGGTGCCTACTCAAGATGTTCCCATACAAATACAAATACAAATCCCATGTAAATACATCTATGATTCCTCCAACACTACCACTACACACGGACTAATAACTGTTATACCTTAGATAGCTGTTCACCAAATTCGTCTATTTTCTGTTGCAATGGTGTTTTCTCGGCCTCAGTCTCCATCATCTCATCTCTAATCTTGCCTACAAGTCACAAGGGGTGTATTAGTGACCCCTCAATCACAACTTCAGCATTTTGACAACCGTGTGGAAACTCCTTTATTTGACAAAATGCTGTATTAGCAAATGTTATCGAGTACGGACAATATTGTCATCTTATGTCACGGTTGGAACACACGTCTACCTTTGGATAAGGATATTTGGTTTTGTTGAGCCTGAATCATGTCCATACATTGCAACGATGTACTCGTGGAAAAATTCAACCAGTTGAATTTTTTTCCTACAAGCGCGCAATGCCATGGGTCTGTATGGACATAGAGGTTTAGTATCTCTCTTTTTCTCTTGCTCGGATGCATAATACACCAAACCAGCTGTGGCCATTGATAAGATAACGAAAGCACACATTCAAAGCGTGCCTCTGCCTATGTAACATTTAAATAGCTCTAGATACTAATGCAGTGAAAATGGAATAAATTCATTAACTGCAAAGTGTTAGCAAACTACACCAAAGTGTGCGTCAAAATAGTTATTATTGTCAGGTGTTCCCTCCCTGAACTCCACAAATAGGCTCAAGCCCAGTATAATAAGCATTTAATAAAATGATATATATACATTTCGGTAGCATACAACACAGCCCGAGCTCCTTGCACACTGTATGATATGATTGACGCTAGGGAAAGCAGACCCTAGCGTCAATCATATCTTGGTTTCACTTAAGAACTGAGATTACATACATCCTGGAACCTAATAAATGTATAACCAAATCCAGAAATGCCCTACGATAGCACAAGCCATAGGACATTAATTATCATTAATTAATTAAAACATTGCTCCATATCGCTGTATTCAATCACTTTGCCATGTGAATGTACTTATTAGACCAAGGTTCCTTACCTATCTCGGTATTAGTCCCAGTGCCATAGACAACACCTCTGCATTTACCTGCGGCAATATTCGTACCCTGCAATTTATAAACAAACCATTTGTTCCCGTTTGGGTATAACCCTCAACAAATTTACTGTTAACAATCAGCAAATTAGTGGACAAACTACAAACTACTCCAACCCGACTTCGAGTTTAGAAAGATTGTTATTCGACGTCACTCTATTCAGACTGATCCAGAGATCTCATCACAGCAATATAATCATATGAAACACCGTCAATCATGGTTCTATCTGTTGATACACGGAAGCAGCTCAAATCAGATAGCTCCACCATGCGCAGTGTCTTGCAGATTAGTATATTGCTGCGTATGCAAACTGCTAAGTGGATAAATCGGAAAACATGTCATCCGATTTATACATTTAGTACATGTTAGCAAGTAAAAATAAGATATTAGAATTACTCTTTCAATAGCAGCAGCATATAGGCCTACTGTTCACACTTGCATACATAGCAGATTATCTGATGCTGTCCGTCCTATGGGACACTGATAGCTTACAGCGCCTATATTTCTATAGCTCTTCATTCCCACGAGGTTGCCCGCCAAGCATATTCCATATATTAGAATAATTATATACGTAGCCAATAGCAATGCACTTGCCATTTCCTCGTAGTTGGCCAGAGTTGGCTTTACTTTCCCACACACATCCCAAGTTTAGAACATGGTCAAATACCGAGGGTATTAGTGACAGACAGGAGCAGACAACTCCACATTAACAGGGGCCATCCAATTACTGCACTACAACATGGCCCAATGTCAAACTCTCTTATCATTGAAAATTAGTAAATGAATAAAACTTCTTCAATAAACATTTTAATCTCCAATGGTAAAGGCAGGGGATTTCCTCAGAAGAATTGAGCAAGAGTATGGAAGTTTGATTAGTGGTTGATACTGACAGTAGAGGCACAGCACCACAACACCATAACATATTACACTGCTGCTATCGTTTGATGCTGCATATACGTACAGAAAAGAGGACATTTTTCTTGTCTTGGTTGACAGCTCTAGGGTCATGTATGACGTCAGTATGTTTGATGACAGACACAGATTCTCCTGTTAGGATAGCTTGGTCCACCCTTAGTGTGGTTGAGTAAATCTTAATCAATCTAATATCTGCTGGAACTTTGTCACCAACTAAAACACAAATCATTAATATTGCCGTTTTTAATTGTAATTAGCATTGCTGTTAGAAATCCTCACGGAAAATCAAAGAAATAAATACACACTTACAACTTCAGAAGCATTATTGTAGTTTTTTCAGCTTAGCTTAGTTTTATGATTGCTGTTGGGATTTTCAATTTGAGACGCGATCACATTATTGACTGGCATTTAGGGTAGCAATAATCTCAGTAGTCCAAATAACAAAAACCAATAATATAAAATATATAAATAGTTTAGGTATGATTTGAACAGTGGCAAGAAATTTAAGATTTCAAAAAGGTCAGCAAGTATTTAGCAATAGAAAGTTGAGAAGCTGGGAGAAGCCAAGAAAAGCTAAAAGTAAATACGCATGTCCATATAAGAACATGATTATTAGTGTAAGTAAAATAATAAATAGGACCCTCAGTCAACTACGTCTCAACAGCTCAACATGTTTACATTATACAGATAATATCTATAGTAAATACTCCAAGTACTAACTACCTAAAATAGCCATCCCAGACGGCAACTGCTGTGTAGTGTCGTACTCATATACTAGCCATGAGCCCAGCTACCTGCGATCTGATTTACCTGCAAGCTCCCTGTTTTCACTACTCCATGTATGCCAGACAGCTTTCATATTGTGACGTCTGCGTAAGCATTGCAAACCCAAAGCAGGCACTACCCTCAATAATATACAGAATCAATTTGTACTACTGGAATGTGTTCCTAGACACGTTTCAACAAGGTACCCCCTCCCAGCTCCCAGCTCGCCACCTAGCTTAATATACCACCAAATTAAGAAGTAAATCCTGTGCAGAGACGGCCACTGGATTCTAAATCTTCTAACATTGGGATGGGGGGGGGGGGGGGGGGGGGGGAGTGGGAACCTCATGAAGTAAGACTGGGAGAGGCCAAGCACTTCTATGCATGCCAAGAAATTAAACATTGCACAATACTGATACTTCTCTGTGACAGCAAGTTAAAAAACCTGTGGGCAATCACAGCAAACAAAGCATATGCTAAGTAAATAAAGAGAATGACATATCGTCAGAAACCAAACAGAATTGTGTGCTGGCATGGCAGAATGGAGAAAATGGGTTAACCAGGAAGATCTAACCTACTATACGCTTGTGTTTTTAGAGCCATGATTATAGCTACTGACCTTGATACCTCACCTCATACAACTCATAGTACTTAAATACTCCATAGATAACCTTGATTGAGTTTTATGAGGTGCTGGAAGATCGCATACCTCTTTTAAAGATCTATTGACCGTCTTTGTACCGCCCACATTGAATTTAGTAGGATTAATAGTCATATCTAGTTATACCGATACTTTTATTGTAATTATATTACAAGATGATTTACATAATACTACAATAAAATTCGAAACAACACTGTTAATTGTGCATTTGGTGACATTACCTTGCAGTGTACCATGGCAATAACAGTAACTACAATGGATTAAGTTGCTACCTATACCAAGCATTGCTATTGACCTGCAGAATGTCCGTAATTGCTTGCGAATATTTTAAGTGGGCAGTGCTTGGACGCAGTTGCAGACGTGGTGCTGCAGACGTGGTGCGTGTGAACTGTATATAACACCAGCAGTTTAGCCATTCAACTTGGATTTCATTTGCAAATGCAAATGCCAGTTTATATTAATATTAGCTTTTGATGTTGTCTTCAACTAGAACTACCAGGGGTATATATAGGTGTATGCAGGGCACTGCAGGCATCCAGTTATATTACATGCTACATGAGCACTAGCCAAGTGTATACAAGCTTGCCTACAAGCCTCTAATCAGTAAATTATATATAAATAGCTTTGTTATAGAGAATCATTGAAGTACCTAACAAAAGGCAAGCAAAGGCAGTCAAGGCTGTTGACTGCAACCCTGCGGCTCCTTTTCAAATAAGGTAAAGGTGCAATCATGTATACATAAATAGACATTTTGTGTAATTTACCTCTAGCACAATGTTTTCGATAGTGTTGATAATTTTTCCTCCATTAATTGGCCACCATAATACCTCTATGAACTTTAAAATTATTAAATTTCGCTATCATTGTCCGTTGAATGGGTAATATACAATATACCTGTATACTATGTAATATACTGAATTGTGCATGCATTAAGTCAGACGCATTGATTTATACCCCTTAATATTATCAACAAGTAGCTGGTGCAAACTCATGCAATCTATTAGCTGCTAGCTGTTGCTGTAATAATATGTATTGCTTATAATCAGCAGCTGCAGGCAGCTGCGGATGGTTTACAGCATAGGATGGGCTGCTGCCTCTTCTCTTCAGGCAGCACTTGGCCAGGCAGCTATGAGGCAGTGCCTACACTCTGCACATTAGTTGGCACATCTACTTCTACTATGTGATGTAATATATACTAAATACTCTATTATACACTATAATATATGCATTGGAACAGGTATTCCAGGAATCCCATTACCAGATTAGATTGTGCAGCTCTAGCTGTCAGGTGAACTCTAGCAGGCAGAGGTCACACTGATCTGTCCACAATATAAGTACACCGTGCCAACCAGAAAGTACTTTTACAGGAGTCCAGAACATGCAGCTGCCAATCAAAGTGTCATGTACTAAAGGACATTGACTTTCTGCTAATAATAGACTATATGCATTGCACTGACAGGCAGTAAAACATGTGTCTACTAATTTAGTTCACGCCAAGTTTAATAGTTTAATGAGCCACTTTTATTATCATACATTTTTACATTATTTTTAAGATTCAAATTATTTGTTTGCTCGTTTTCGGTGAAACAGATTGTTAACAGAATTATTATCTATAGTGTATATGATATGTCTATGGTGTCTACCTACCTACCCAAATATTTCGATTAGATTACTACTGTGTGGAAAGTGTGTAAAGATCTAACATGAGAACTACATAACATATGAGTAGTCAAATGAATAATGTCTGAAATGGAAAGGAAGAAAACCCAAAACTAGACCAGCTTAACTCAAATCCAATACAGTAAATGTCCCAGCAGACTGTATGCGAGCTGCACATGACTATTCTTCTCCTGCACCAATTCTAGAAATTCGACTGATAGTGTGGCCTAATCTTGCGCTGAAATGTAAGATACGAGTAGTAAATACATGTTGTACGGTCAGATGACCAATCAACAAGTAAGAAATAGTAAGTGGCATACCTGCCACCTCCACAATATCACCAGGAACAAGCTCGTTAGCTTTAATCTTCTGAATGCCACGATGATTCTGTCTGATTACTTTAGCCACTTCAGGCTCGTATTCCTTCAGCGCTTCAATAGCACTTTCAGCATTCCTTTCCTACAAGTATGTCATAGCAAACATTAGTCCAACAGCATGCTGTGTTCAGTACTCGGTATTCGGCATTCAACACACCTTTTACATGACACACGAGAAAAACAAAATTTCACTGACATGTGACTATAAAACATTTTCAAAAGTATAAAAACTCGTGACCGTCAGAAGTACTATGATAATAACAATATTTGAAGTAATATTATGGTATAAGTGATATTATATTAATATAATTATTTTAATATACTTGGTCATGGTATTGTCAGGTTACATGCTCTATATTTCTGAGATTTATTATCTAATTTTTATATATAAGATTAGAAATAAGTAGTGTAGAAAGTTATAAAAAGTTACACAACAGCACGAAATTTCATGACAAGAGGGAGTTTGAAGGCAGATATTTGTTCTACATTAGGATTATATTTGATGCGAAAGCTGAAGGTTTTAGGCATGAATATTGCAGGATTGCATACTTTTTATATATCGGCCACTTTTGAATTCGGCCACTTTTGAATTATGCATCACCAGCCTGGTTTTATTTTTGTCCGAACATGACCAGTTGAGGCTTGAAGGCATCCAGAGATCTGCAACTAAAATGATCTACCCAAACCTCGACTATGAATATAGGTTACAACTTTTATCCTTATTGCCTGTTCTAGTTTTTATCCACAATCTTAGTAAGCAACATTTTATTAAGATCTCAAGTGTGTAGGCCATCCTCTTTTTAATAGGGTTTTAATTAACAACAACAAGACCTCTTCTAGACGAAGCACTCTTTTTAGACCTCTGCTAAACGGAACTGCAAAACGCTCTAAAAGCTTCTTCCCATATTTTATGCAGTATTACAACAATCTGTAACCTTTTAGTTTTTGTATATATTTTTTATCATCACATT
>JAOQGN010027863.1:0-13110 GCA_027564295.1 Himantozoum antarcticum
TTTTATTATCTTTCCACTACCATTAATGACAGTTTCCCCTTCTGACCGTCGTGGTCCATGATTCTATCATTTCTAGTATAATATATAAATTAATATGACAACTGCATGAAGATGACTGTACACCCATCTGCATGACCCAAGTGTGAGGGTGACTTAATTATCCCTACTTTGTTCCGCAGATAAGGCTACATACTGGTATATATTTGGTTTGCAAACTCAAAATCACATCCTCCTACCTACCGCACTAAATATATTCCAAATAATTTAGACTTTACAAAACACACAAGGTTACGTGTTAGTTGAAATTAGTGAAGGAAACATAACTCTAATTTATGAATACTACAGTTCAGAAGTTAACTCCACCTTATAATATATTTATGAGGTAAACACAACTCCGGATCACTTGAGATTGATATAATGATATATGTCCTACTTTCTCACCTTTGCTGCTCTCATATCCCACATACCTTCCAAAAAATATCCTACATAAGTAATACAGAGTAGGATATGATAAATATATGTCGGAAATGCTAATTATGAGTAGGATATGCACTAATTGTTTATAATTCCTACTCCATACATACATTTCCTACATTGTAATTACTATTAATTTGACCACAAAGTAGGAAATGTTGATGAAAAGTCGGATATGTCACATTTCCTACTGTAATAACATTTCCTACTCCAGTGATTTTGTATATCCTACTTTTTAAATAACAGTGTAAGGCCTTAAGAGTCAGTAATGATAGTGTTCATATATACAGGGAATGCATTGTAATACATAAAGCTGAGTTAAGCGGATAAGTGGATCATGTTAGTGCAATGCCATTGGATAGTACAGCCTCCCGTATTCTCAGCAAACGGTAACTTGGATCTTGGCTAGGTAATAGAAGGCAGCTGTCTGCATCTGTTGGATACATCTGCAGTCAACATATAAGGTGCTCCTATCATCTGGGGAAGTTATCTGTCCTCTACTAGACTGGGTGGCATGTATCTTCACTAGGTACAGCTGGATGGCAAGACATGGCGTACACAATCAAGCTGCAAGAATGTGCATCCTTAATAATATAACATTACTGCATTATAACACTAGGCCATGGATTGCGCAATACCACACTATTATTTGAGGTTAACATACTAGCTGTCATTCAATTAGCATGATTAGGTACGATGCCATTACTACTATTAGCAGGGGATTTAATGCAGTTCATTATGTTTCTATCAAATATTTCACTTTCCAACAATTTCAGAAAAAATCTGAAAGTGCCATGTTTTCGAGCAAGGCATTTAGGTAAGAACATAGAATCTCACTACAATAGGACTTCCAGGGTCATAGCTACAGCAGATTTGAAGAAAAAAAATGCAGCCAATGCACAGTAGGCTAAAGTTGCTGTATTTGTCAAAGATGTCATTTTCTAACAGTTTTCGAAAACATTTGAAACGGCTATGAGTTGGAGCAAGTCTCTCTAGGTATCATCATACAGTTTTGCTGTAATAGGAGTAAAAGGGCTATATTTGCAGCAATATTTTTTAAAACACAACATATTCACAATAGGCAAAAGGCATCACTTTTGAAAAAAATATAGAGAAGACAACTCAAAAAAATTCCTAATTCATCCCGACATCAAACCATATATTGCAACTTATTTTGCATGAGATATATCATATGCATACTATACTAATATTATACTAAAGCTAAAGTGTTGTACACACAATTGTGTTTTATGTACAGTACCATATATTGAATACAATTAATAAGCATTGACACGTCAAATTTGCTGCGTTATACTGGAACAGTTCACTGTCACCCCCTCCAGGTGCAAAGAGATAGTTATAGGACTCCGCAACAACTCGGCACCCACAGGAACGGAATATATGGAGTTCCAAATCTAAGAACAGCAACACCAGCAGTCCTCTGGCCTGGGAGCCAATGACCTCAACATTGTATGTGAGAAGCTAATGACAAGTATGTTGTAGTTGGTTGAGAAGAACGATCAGAGAGTATTACAACAAATTCAATACATGTTTATTAAAGTCAGTAGGAAAATGTGTACTAAAAATACATAACTGCATTCTTTGAGTTCCTAATTACACCTTAACTGACTGTTTGTTAAAAATTGTGGCCTATGTATATGGAAGTAGATGCTGGCTGTCGGCATACTGCTGGCTGTATCCACATTGCTAACTGTAGACACAAGCTGACAAACGTAAACTGAGTAGGCACAAGGCTAAAATTTCAGGGTGCTTTAGCAGATCACATAAAGATAATGCAACATAATGTTGCTATAAACCTATAAAGTATATCTGACGTTACCTGAATTGTGGAAATGAACAGACTGTTAAATTGATCTCTTGATATCTTTGCCTGCATGGATTGCTATAAACAACATATAGCAAAGATCCTTCAACATATTTAGCGCATTTAAAGATCCTTTCTATAGACACATTTTCATAATTATTCTTGTCGGAGAAAAGTAAACATTCTTAATACTAATCAGACAAGTTTTGTTATTACAGCTTTGTTTAAGGAATAAGTGGACCTTTTGAAAAAAATCCTTATAGTTCTCATGAATTACACGCATTAGCACTCATGAAAAGACATCAAGCAATTTGACAGCCAACCTCATTGCTTATAACCCAACTCCAAGCCGCTGGTATAAGAAAGTCACGATTAGAGTCACGCAGTACATAATTAGTTTAACCCTTTATTGGACAATAAATGCATGTAGGCCTACCAGTAATCAATCAAATATTATGTGCATTAGTATTATGCAAATAACAATGAATGGTAGTAAAAACCTGCGTGTTTCTTTTATTCCGTTTCTGTTATGTTATGTTATTCTGTTTCCACTTACTACGTACTAAGCCCTTTTTACGCTAACTCCAATTTTCATTACAACTAAAAATAGAGTGAACTAAATAGAGACCTTGCAAAATGTACAACAACAAGTAGTGGCGTTGGAAGGTAAGCTTGACTCTATATTTTGTCTGAGTAATGTTATCTTTTATTAAACTCTCGAACCAGAGCATGTTTACAATAAAAGGTTTACCAAAATAAAGATTTCATTTCACTAAGAAAGCAAGAATAACTAAATGCTAAAACAGGAATAACTAAATGCCAAAACAGGAATAACTAAATGATAAAACAGGAATAACTAAATGCTAAAACAGGAATAACTAAATGCTAAAACAGGAATAACTAAATGCTAAAACAGCAATAACTAAATGCTAAAACAGGAATAACTAAATGATAAAGCATTAATAACTAAATGCTAAAAAAATAATAACTAAATGCTAAAACAGGAATAACTAAATGCTAAAACAGGAATAACTAAATGCTGCTATCAATAATAATGTGCGGCCAATTAAGATAACTAAATATAAACATTTCAGGAATATAAATCAGTTTACAAAAACTTTGTTTACTGTTATGCATTTTGCTCTCATTTCGGTTCTATTTTTTAGTAATTTACTGATATTTTAATCTGGTAGAATGTCTTTGTTGGAGCACAGACTGCTTTGGGGGTAGGCAGTGATGGAGGGAATGTTTGGGATCTTTCAAGCTCTTGATGTACTTCTCACATACACCTTGGAGTTTTAGAATGAGTAGTTCCAATATTGCTAGCCCTAGTTTTTCATTGCAACTATCAATGCCAAGGAAGGAAATACATAGTGGCAGCTTCTGGACTCCCTCCAACTGGTCAGCAGGACGTGAAGATATCATGGGGCAGCAGACTGGGTCCACCTATGTCAATGTAAGCACGATTTGAGATCTGTACATGTGGATGAGGTTGATCAGAGACACTCCTTGCCTTTTTAGAAGTACGAGGCCAGAATATGTGCTGAATTTTATATATGTTCCATTGCTTGGCAACCATTTGGCTGCCTCCTTGACATTTTCTATATAAGTAAAGCTGAGTTGGCAATTGTTACAGCTTTTACATGTTTCGAAAAGATTAGATGGTTGTCTAGATTAATTCCGAGGAATTTAGTGGAGTAAACTGTTTCAATGGGGTGGTCATTGAAGAGAAGAGGGTGTTGCGGTGTTAACTGTGTCATTATTGAGACATTTATGATTTTTGCCTTTGCTGAATTTAAAGTCATATAATGTTCTATTGACCAATCACTGCACTCATCGATCATCCTCCGAGATGGCTCAATTTTCCAAATCTGATTTCTTTCCTGTTTGATGTACATATGTAAATTTTAGACTTGGCTAGTGGATAGTAAACAGTGGTGTCATCTGCATACTTTACAGAGTAACCATGCGTAAACTGCAGTGAGTCAACGGTGTCAAGTCATGGTAGCTTAGTGGTCTAAGCATGCAGCTATGATGCAAGCTATCTGCAAGGACATGGGTTCGGGTCCCATGGTTGACTGGGAGGTTTTCGCCCTGTATAAGGTTTCTTCCTTGCCCATATCGAACCCGTGTGCCAACATCTGTGCCGTGGACTTCCCTCGATTAGCTCTGCTATTGCATTACCACGTACAAATAATATCGCCAGGGCAGCGAGCACCAAAAACGAGACAAAACAAAATGTAAGCCATAAAGTTGGACCACACAGTGTCCTTTGAGGAACTCCTACTCTCGACGACTGAATAAGTGCTGAGATGTTATGGCACTTTAAGTTAAGGTTAAGTTAAGTTAAGTCTAAGTTTGTCCTTTTAGCCAGGTAGTTGTTGGTCAAGTTTATCAAGTCTTTCAAAACACCAACTCTCTGTGATCTTTCCAACAGAAGAGATGGCTGCAATTTATCGAACGCCTTGCTAAAGTCAAAGAATACCATCTGTACACCAGCATTCTCAATGTTGTCAAGACAGTGTGTTATGTCCTCAATGGTGGCTACAGCTGCATCATTGCAACCACTACGCCGCTGGTAGGCATATTGGTTTGCATTTATAGTTGGTAATATGACTTTGATGTGCACATTTATTGAATTTATCGTATTGTATTTGGAACTTTCTAATAGCTGGTATCGAAATACAGCTCAAGAGATTAGCTCAGTTGCATTAGTAATCAAAAAATTAAAACTAGTACTAAGAATATTAGAGTGCGTTAGAATATTTTAAAAATATGTAAAGATAATTGTAAACAAAAGTTTACAATGCTAACAAAAGTTTACAAACTCATTGTTTTAAACTCGTTATAAAATAATGAGTTTCTAACTCTATTGGTCTCTACTTTAGGCTATACAAATCTATCTCGTTTTTTGAATCTGTTCATTCTGGTTTGGTATCATTAAGCAGTTTGGGGGGTGGGAACCATCAGTAAAAATACATTGTATGAGTTGTTTTAGTTGTTCCAACCTTCGATGTTCTAGTGATATGGAGATATGTTGACCCATAATCTTATCTGCTGTGTTGCATTTTATCCAGTTGTTTTGATGCTTATGCTGACATGTCTACAAGTAGGGAAGCACCGTAATCCAATACATATTGTATCATGGAGTTGTACATGATTTTTAAAGCATGTTGGCCATGGCCAGATCTTTTGAGAAGCTTCAGTAAGTGTAATCTGCCTGCACATTTCTTACTGACATCCTCAACTTGATTCTTCCAAGTTAAAGTATTGTTGAAATGATTACCGTGCAATCTCATAGAACTGACAATTTGGAGTTCAGAGCCACCAATTAAGTAATGTGCGTCCGCTGGTTTTCTGCTGGAATTTATGATCAATATGTTAATTTGCATGTGGTTTACCGATACCCATGAGGGGATGATGCATAGTCCAGAATTCCAATCATCAACGGGGTGATTGATTTTGCAAATGTGATGCTGTCTACATACTTAACCATGATGGTTCCTGCTGGAGCATGTAGATCCTTAGTCATTATATCAAAATGAACAGGGCTAAGGTCACATATTTGTGGAACTGATGCAAGTAGAGCTGTAGGTAGAGATGTAGTTCCATTTATGGCAGTACATATGCAGTGTTCAGATAGAAGTGAAGCTATGATCTGCTGCAAGTAGTGACTGTATGATAGGCTAGAGAGTTTTGACATTAAAATACCATGATGTACACGATCAAATACCTTCCTCATATCTACTGCTACTAACTTCACAACACATTTAGGCCTCCGAGTTAGTCTGACATTAAGGGACTATGTGACTTAAAGCATGTACTGTACTCCTTTTCTTGGTGTAGGCATGTTTGTTAGAATCTAGTTTATGACTGATTTCTATCCATTAGCATTGTCTTTATTATGCTTTCTAATATTTTGGCTAGTAAATCGGTGTAAGTGATATCGGCTTAAAATCTTTATATGCATTCAATGTCGGTGACTTTTCTAGTGGTTTTATTAATGTTTTCTTCCATATAGTTGAGAAGTTTCCTTCATCCAAGCACTTTTAGTAGATGGTCGTTAGAGGAATGGAGAGAATGCTGCCGTGTGGTTTGATTATCCAGGTTTCTGTATTATCAGGACCGCTGACCTTGTTTTTGATAAAGAGGAGAGCATATTGGCAATATTTCAAGGGATGATGGTTGGTGTTTGATTGTAGGTATTATTCTTCTGCTTATATATTCACTTATATCAGCTTGAGGTACACTATTGCTGATGTTGGCATAGCGCTGATTGAAACCTTCTGCTAACTCTTTGACACTATCAAGATTGAAAGCTGAAAGACTTCTCTGAGCTTCTTGCTGATGTACATTTCTGCGACCTTACCTACATGCCCGAGTAATGAGATTGGACGATAACCTTTCCAGGCTGATGGCGAGGAGTTTTTAGGTATCGGTGTTATTTTTGTTGATTTGTATAGCATTGGTTACTTCCCTCCTCTGTGTGTGTGATTTACTATGTCAGTGATGGGAATGCATAAATCAATATTCACACAGTTTGCTTATCCACGGGAGATAGTCCCGTCTGTGAACAGCTTTATGGCTGTCTATTTGTTTTAATAAAGCTTTCACTTCACCAATGGAGAATTCACTGAGCTTTCCTGGAGAGGCAGATTCGGGTATTTCGAGGTTTCATATGTAGGTATGAGATCACCTCTCGCATTAGAGATGTATTGATTGAGTTTGTCAACAAATTCCTCCGGGTTTAGTACCTTTCCATCTACGATGTAATGCTGAGGCTTGTTGACAGTCTGAGGCTCATTAAAGCTCATGACGGCTTTCCACCAATTTGCAGAACTTGCCTGAAGTTAGTTGAGTTTGCCCTCGCAATTGCCATGATGATTTTTTCTCAATAATTCTGTCTGAAATGTTGCACAAATATATGTATGATGGTTTACCTTTAGCAAATGCCCTGTCATTAGCATGTCTGAGTTTTTGTACTAGTGAGGTCCCCATGCTGGTGCATAGACCTTAATCACTTGAAATTTACGTTGAGGGCAGTTTTGGACGTATATCCCATGGACCATTTCCTGAAAACAGCAAACTTGTCATCAATATCGACTATATTGAGCACACACGACCAGTTTATTTTAGCTACATGTAGTTCTGATTGAATACGGATTTAAGCATTTGCTGTGATGGCTCGTTTGATGATAGCATCAAACTTTGGCATAGTAACAATCGAGTACCTGACAAGTACAATGGCATGGTCTGACTTACTTAAAGGCTCATACTTCTCAACAGAACCATCAACAAAAAAAGTATCTTTAGTAAAATTATTTTATCAAGCCTTGACTCGCCTCTAGTTGCAAAATATACAATATTACTAAGCTTACAACATCCTCTGTAAGTATACAATTAAGTGGGCTAAAATCACCACCTAGTACAAACGTAGACCTAGGATGTTTCTCATATATATCAGCTAGAGTAGGAGTGAGGTAATCAAGCGCTGTTTGCTGTTTATCATTTGGAGGATGATATACACACCCGTAGATAATAGGTGGATACTCTGCAGAAGGTGTAGACTTCACCCAAACTGCAGCCATAGGTGTCACTGGTGTAACTGAAAGGGTGTAACTGTATGGATGGGTTGACGACGTACAATATCCTTGACGAATATAGCGCAGCCGCCTCCACTGCTGTTCTGTCTGTGGGCAGAATAAAATATATAGTGAGGCACTGGAGTTGACTTAATGTTACTGAACCAGGGTTCTGTGATCATGGCGATGCTCACCTTGTTATGCAAGCATAAGATTTCTAGTTTACCTGATATATTGGGGTTTAGTGATTGAGCATTTGACAGCTGAATATTAGGCTCTGTCTTTTGAACTGGGGCTGGCTTTGTACATTTAATATTTATAACAGTTCTAGTTTTTGCTCTGTTTATAGTTGTACTCCTTTCACGGGTGCTATTACATGTATTTATTCATCTAGCTTTAGGCTTAGCACATGAAGCTAAAAGATTATAGTTCAGCGTTTCAAAGTTCTTAGCGTTATATATGTTGGTTTGTGATGACGTTTGCCGCCGTATCTTCAGCAGCTTATCTTGACTGTACCTGATATTAGTGTTAGCCTTTTCCTCATCTGATAGTCTTTCATTTGATATCAAATGCATTGTAATACAATGTAATTATGTGGTTAAAAATGGAATAAAAATGCAGAGCTAAGAAAAATTGCCACCTCCCACCAGGAGCTTCTGCTGTAAAAACATGTGAAAATAATATTATTTGTACATGTATATATCGCAAAAACTTGCCTGACAAATTGACAAAAAATAATGCTTTGAATGCATTATTTTACATAATTGTGTATATTATAGCATATCATACGAGGAAGTATATAAATGCCATACAAAACAAAATGTTGACAACATACATTACTAAATATTGACTCTGGCAATGAAAGTGATATTAGATAATCTGTTGAAAATGCCCAAAGTTTCTCAATAATCAAAGCAAAAAGAGTTAACTAAATAATAAACCAATGCATATTTATGCTTGTATTAAGCGAGTGCATATACGATTGCATTAAACTAAAGCATATATGCTTGCATTACAATGCTGTGACGCAGATTAGTTGAAAAAGAGCCCAATGAGTATGACAAACAGTCATTATTTTTGGCATCTTGCACTATTCGTAACTCATAACATAACGCAATGGTGAACAAGAAGTTTTGTCAGTTTTTGCCTCCAAAATATATTAAACTATGATTTTGCGACAATTAGTCCATTTTAGAAACATTTTCTGCTTCCTGTAGTTTAATTTAACAAACCCGATTTGGAAAGACACTCTTGTGTAACTGTGATGATATTAAAATGGTAATTGAAACTTTGAACTA
The DNA here is from genome assembly GCA_027564295.1 of Himantozoum antarcticum. Lineage (NCBI taxonomy): Eukaryota > Metazoa > Bryozoa > Gymnolaemata > Cheilostomatida > Bugulidae > Himantozoum > Himantozoum antarcticum. The sequence continues at coordinate 9,180 of JAOQGN010027863.1, forward strand.
ACAGTGGAATTAAATATATAATTGCTGAAACTTTTGTCATTTTAGTGATTTATTGCTAAAATGCTCAGTGAAAACCATAAAGATAGACACTTATATTTATATATTACGAGTAGTATTATTGTTTTGATGGTTTTGATGCTTTTAATCATTGAATAACATAATATTTAATATGAAAAGCTTCTGGTTAAATTTTATTACTAGCTGATGCAGATGTATTTTTCTACTGCAGTGTGACTCTCGCAAATAAGAGTTCGGTTTTGCTGTGATGCGATCCAATTGGTATTTAACCTTGGTTAAGCCAAATATAATTAACTCAGGATGTTATTTGTGAACTGTCCATTCAATAACAAACTCAGTGCAGATTGTCATATGCATGAATTTTTAGTTCATGCAAGATATAGTTATTCAGTTCCATATGTTTCCCGGCTAAATTTGCAGACTGTTAGCAGTATTCTACTGGAATGAACAATGGGAGGGGATGTGGATGGTGGCTAAAGCTGAAAAGGACTTGGGAAACAGGCTTCGATGAGCGAAGAGTGTGCAATAACTTTGTATATACTTGTCATAGCCCTAACAATGGTTTAACGCCTGTCAGAACTACATATTAATTAACAATGCTGATCATTTAATTAATATTAAAACTGTTTTTGTTTTTACGTATTATAGCGCAAAGTTTCGAGAATCAATCTATCATCAACAATACACGCAACAATAATACCATGTTGAACAGTTTCCAGGAAGGTGTGCATCAATATGACACAAATACACAACAGGCGGGGTATGAGCCCCAGCCTGCCATAGCTCCACATTCGGTAAACAATGATGAGTATCCACCAACGCTAACTTTGAACAACACTGAAGCTGTCCGTGTACCTTCATCTAGAGGTCCTGCAAACGTTGGCATTACTATTCTTAACCAGGAAGCACATCACACACCATCACAACGTTCCAAGGAGGCAATACATGTGCAGTCACGGAAGTCTGCAGTATTTGGTGAAGAATCAGCTTTATATGTCAATTCATTGAATTATGAGATCGATGATGATTACGACCCTTGCAGAGAGTGGTTGCGTCTAATAACTGCATTGGTATCAGTTTGTGTGGCTATCATAGCCGTGTATCCACTACAACTGGGTGTCGATTGCTATTTGGACAACTTTCAGGATGGAATTGTGGATTTGACGCAGTGTAAGAATCTATTTAACATTGAATTTTCTCTGTCAGTGCTAGTTGTGGTGCTAGTGACGGAGGCAGTCATGATTTGTCTCTTCTGTTATTCATGTCGACATGAATTCTGTGGAGTAAAGAGAAAATATACAGCTGGATTACATTGCTGTGCTCCGACCAGACCAAACTCGGCAGTTGTGTACCCAATACCAAAGAAATCGTAAAGTATGCCGCCAGCTCCCAGCAATAACTAGGGACAGTACAAACACTGTATTTAATATCAGATAGTGTGACTGCTGAATACGTCATAACTCATAATCGATTAAATTACAACTAGTAACCTTCAACGTAGATTACCATGCAAAGGCTTCTGTTATCTAATTATTATTATTACAATGTTATACCTATATTGATATTTATTTTACAATATTTGAAAATACAGGGAAAAAGTTTTGTGTGGTAATTGGATTATAATTTAAAAAAAGCAAATGAATATAATTTGTTTGCAATTGTCTGATTACCATTATGATGTTCAGCAATTGAAACTCATATTCGCTGGCAATACAATATTACACAAAGTGACATACTAACAAACCATTAAAACTTAACTCGTACAGCTTAAGCATTTTAAACATTATTCTAACATTCACAGAATGATAGTCTCGTGGAGAAGATTAGAGCTACCTGTGACAAGCAGATAGACTGAGAACTGCAACCCTCAACCTTGGGTAATGGAGAAATATAATTTCCCAATCGCAATCCTCAATTAAACACTATACATTAAAGGGAGTATTCCCCTCCGAACAGAGTGGCCGTTTTCAGTTTCGATGAAGCTGATAATGATGTAATCTACGTACACCAAGGACATCAATTGCTGTGCTGCGCTGTGTTATATGTGTATCACAGAAACTGCTTTTAAAATTAAATAATGCCTCAAAGCAACAAATCCAATCATTTGAACATATGAGATTAGGAGAAAGGGGGACCATTAATAATGATTTTCAATTTATGGATGTTTAGCTTGTGTGTGTATGACATCAATATAGAATTTATACCATTGATTTCATACATATTGGTAAATATGCATGACATATTTACCAATATGTCATATTGGTAAATGTACTACGGTATTCAACTATAGTACGGTATATCAACTATAGTACGGTATAGTTGATATACCGTATTATACCAACTTGTAAGTACGGTATCTTGCAAGTTGATCAAGGCAATATACCGTACATGCATTGATCAGCATACACGTCTAGACAAACTACACTGTGAGTATTGTAGTCAAATTGAATATTAAACTTGCTGGTATATGTTGTGATCTTTGGTAAAACATGATACTATAATTGTATGAAATAATCAGCTGATGTAAGACTGATCCTGATATCAGTTTTGATTACATATATATTATACACATATATACACATTATATACATATATACATATTTGATCATAGCACTCCGCCTGCAATATAAACCAGGCCAGTGGCTATGCTAGATATAGTAGCACTTGCTCTATAGTGTGTATTAACATGATCATTGAATATGGTTAGTAAGTGATTAGAATAGTATATAGTTTGTGACGTGGCAGTGCTTTAAGTATTATTAAGCATCATGCAAATGTAATGATTGAGTAACTTAACTCTCAGCCATTGATTGCTCATTATTGTTACTGTATTCAAATTATGCATCATTGCATCATATAAAAATAACTGGTGATAGCATTAGTGTACAACTCAGCCATTTGGATGGCTATTTGAATGTACTACGAAGAATTAGGAAAATGCAGAGCAATGAAGTGTATTTGTAACATGGCATTCAACTGATGGATGAGCTCAAAGGAACTTTGGAAGTTAGCGTTGTTGACTGGCTATTAAATATATTCATAATGGATCATGATTTGCTATAGACACAAATGCAGCATCACTGTAGAAGTGTACGTATGCTTCCTGGTGTGGAGTTCATGTTATCTCTGGCCATGTCATCGTATGCATCCATAGTAAGCATATTGGTGACTGAAGATATCGTACTAGCTTCTAGAATAATTGGAACAACTGAGTTCTGATGCAACAGTGCTGAAATGTAGCAGAACCTGCATTGTTGCAAAGGTTATACAGAATTGTAATACTCACCACCATCAAAACAGTCTTTATTCAAGCTAGTGAAAGAAATTGCCATGCTGGAATAGAAATTGCTTCAGGCACAAGAAAATATTTATAAAAAGGAAAAACTTCCAAATAATTATATTTATGCTTATAGTGAAGTATTATAATAATGACAATATTGTTATACATTTATCTCGCCGCTCTACTGACAGTGACAGTAAATTGTAAATGCGTTAACTTTAATTCTTCATTTCCATTTAATATCTATTATTTGTCATTACTAGTGTCCCCCCACGTGCTGAATTTTATATATGTTCCATTGCTTGGCAACCATTTGGCTGCCTCCTTGACATATTTTATATAAGTAAAGCTGAGTTGGCAGTTGAGTTCAGTTGAGCTCTGGAGCTTGAGCCTTGTGCTTGACAACGGGCTTCTCTAAACAGACTATTGAAAAGCCTTCATTGGTAGATCGGGTACCGGAACAAGAGAAGAACTAGTAGTCAGGAGCAAAGCCTTGTTACTTAGACACATGTTACACACATGTTACACACATGCTACACACATGTTACACACATGTTACACACATGCTACACACATGCTACACACATGCTACACACATGCTACACACATGCTACACACATGCTACACACATGC
>JAOQGN010027974.1:0-13110 GCA_027564295.1 Himantozoum antarcticum
AACGCAGTACGCAGCACAAGTTGATACACATTGGACACACTGGGTGCTATAATGCGTGCGTTGGAATGTCCTGATGGGTATGCTAGAAAGCTTGCACGAATTTGCGAGCTACCTCTCTAAATTATCACTACATAGTAGAGATTTTGCGTATTGCAAAATGGTCCTGTGTGTATCAAGCTGTGAAATGGTCAGTCTGATAAAAACTAAAAGGTAAACAACATTTTGAGAAGATCTCAAATATACAAATATTTGGAATGGTGATTTTAAGAGATCACATCGACATTGAAATGGCAGTTCAAAGTATCAAGCAATCACCATAGTAATACCCTTGAAATATTGAAACTCGTCTTGCAGTCATACATGTAGAATGAAATATTAGATATCATGCCAGAATTCCACACAGCGGTAACTCTTTAAAGTTACAAGCCCCATATCCAATGAGATTATAAAGCACAGAGGGTTTAAGTTTCAGGAGGGGGAGGGTGAAATGAGGTACAAAGGCTCGTAGACTTTTGCCACATTTGTTATATTATTATTATCTCCCCTGACAATCCATAAATTAATTACAGCATGACGGATGATCACTGCGATATAGATATCTATATATACAAATTATGAAGTGCATTTTAGTCCTAGAGCTTTGGGCTTTCACGAGTAACAAATTAGAAAAGTAATTTTTATTGTGCTCTTCAGGATGGATGAATGTTAGTGAGAGAAATGAGTGTTTTCTCGTTTCAAGAGAGAAAATGAACGCTGATGTGACAGGGGTTTATTAGATTTCCCGGGGCAATAATATAATGGCAAAAGTAACAGGGCCTACAGACACTCTTCTCCTTCCACCCTCTCCACACTTACAGAACAGGCACAGGCAGCATCTAAACTATGATGATGCAATAACGATGTCACCTGCAAGTGCTGCAGGAGAACTTATGGACTCCTGAAAAGGAACGCTCGCATTCATTTCATTGGAATCTTTTAAAAACAACAGGCTCACCTGAGAGCGGACAACTTTGTTCGAAAAATTATAATGTGGGGGCCTGGGGGGGGAATAGCCGGCTTGAATTTCATGCTGATTGTTGCAGCATGCAATTATATAAAATTAGAAAGCGTAAGGCATAGGAAAGTGAGCACTACAAATATGCCTACATTTTAAAGCTGCTTTCACACTAGCCATATTAGATATGCTATAATGGGACTGGGAGAGCACATTTCATCTGGCAACGTCAAGTGCATTGCAACATCTTATATAATGCAAAGAACAAAAGATCCGCCTGAAGAATTTTGAACCTGTTCAAAATCTGCTAGACAATTTTTTTGTCCTTTACATTTTATAAGACGCAATGGCAAATTTGACATGACAGTTAAATTGTGGCAGAAAATAACATAAAGAAATGTATACAATCTGGCTAGTGTGAATGCAGCTTAATACCGCTTTTTGAGTCTTCTATGTCTTAGACAGTCTCATTGACAGAGTCTATGACAACTCCAACAACATATACACATATGTTGTTGGAGTTGTCGTATTACAAGCAACACTGCACTTGCACAGAGAGGGAATAACTCGTAGAATCATGAAAATTGGCGAAGGGTTCCTTCTCAGTAGTCTATAGGTTCTTCAAGGCTGCTGCGAAATATACAGTTTCGGATGCTTGTAAATGCCTGCTGCCATAGCACAATTGACTATGAGCTGCACATACCCCTCTCCCAACGGTAGAATATAGTAGTATACAAACAGATACAGTAAAATCATGATATACAGTCCTGTAAGAGTTTCTAATAGCAAAACAACACCATTTATACTTACTAAGCTTGAAGAATTTTTTTGATGGCTGATTTGATGTGCCTGAATGCAATATGGTTGACTTGTTATGATGTGTGATAATATTAAATGTATCAGGACTAAATATCAGCAGAGCAGCTACTATTACAACTGGATTTGAAACTGGCTAGTAAGCAGGTGGGAGTTGGTATCAGGAATAGAAATCGAAATTGATTGGGAATTTCGATGCTTTCACAACAGTTTTAGCACCAGACATGTGTGCAGTTAGATGGAATGAGCACTAATTATTTCTATGGGAAGTCGAAGGATGGCTAGAAATGTTAGCGGGGTGGTTTGATTCATCAAGTACATAAACACTGACATTAGTTATGTTGCTCAGTTTGCATGTTAGGGGTAGGAAAGCGTAACAGGAAATCTTCTCTCAATAATCTCCCAACCACTAATCGCTACAAAATTTAGCCGCGAAGTTCCAGTAGAGGCTGTTTACCTTGAACCACATCTGGGCGCCTGGCTCCAGTCTAGACCAAACCTGATATCTGTAGGTCCACAGTACATAGAACCTGGAAGAGATTAGTTAGAGTAACTAATGGATGCAATAATACTTGATGGTTAGGCATACGATTGCTTTAGACATGGTAATCCAGTATCCTAATTGAGGAAATCTTGCTGTGCTCTGTGTGCTATTATTATTAGTTTCACAGACTAGGATGAAAAACCTACAATGGGATGAAAAACTTTCAGTAGTGGGACTCATACAGATATTTTCGCAAATAACTATGTCATTGCCAGCAACAAGAGAGGCAAGCACACTACCAATCTAAATACTTAGATTAGACCACTTCATAACATTCAGTTCATTTGTTATCAATTCCTGACACTACCATCAGGTAACTAGGCACAACGCACATGTGAATTGCATCCTCCTTAGAAATTGCTGAGATGACCTCTTTCATATATAAGTAAGTGAACACGAAATTTGAGCCCATTACAAGTGTTGTGTAATATTGTGCAATATAAAAACTGTGTTGGTAAAGAAACTGCCCAAAATTAAACTCATACTTTGATCAAGACAATGCAACATAGCATGGCTATAGGATAGGAAGATGTCATCATGACAGACATTAAACCCGCGAGTGCCAAGATTACTTCACAGAACTCACTACTGGCCCACTGGGTGTAATGAAGACAAAGTTGGAAAACGATGATAGAGCTAAGAAGGGATCAATTAGTATTTCTGTCGCAGAATATATCCAAATATGAAAATTCTTCACTATCGAGTTTAAGATAATGCAATACTAGCAGGTCCTACTTTTTCACCGCAGATACTCTATTTTCTATCTTGGAATGGTGCAGTTCAGTCAACATCAAATCCTGTACATTGCGAGGTACTTGTCCTGCCACCATCAGCAGTACAGAAGCTGCAACAATGCAAACAATACAATAGAAATATCATTAAACGTAACATATTATCTTACTAGTAATTTTCTATCGATCGATCTCAAATAACACTATATGATATTATAATAATACTATATACATAATACTACAACTATATATATGATAAAGCCATAAAAACCTCCACCAACAATTATATTGCCATTGTGACAAGCTACCAATAATGGCGAATAACTCTTAATGAATCTGGCAGTTTTCAAGTGAGCATAGAAACTAAGGCTAACCAGCAAATGCTAGCTAAAATTCCTTTTCAGTTTGGTCGGAGCACGAAAGACTAAGTACCCAATTTCCAGTGTGTGATGCCAAATCCCAAACCACCTATCCCAAAATCTACTTAAAGTGACTGAACTGAGAAGAATGATATCAATTTCTAATACAGTATGCATAAATATTTGACAAGGATATTTTATTTTCGTAGTTACTGAATTTAGCGAATAAAAAACTACTAATACATTCAAGCTTTGAACATACAAAGCGCAGTAAATAATTAGGGAAGCAATTTAACATCTTATAAAATTAGCTAGAGCTACATTGCAATGAAATGTTTAAATTATGACCTTGATGAACTCAAAACAAGAAAAGAAGTTGATGAGATGGATTTCTCAGAAAATTCCAAAGAAATAATAATAATGATGATTAGTCCGCTTATATATCACTTCATGAAACTGTTAGATAGCAACTTCTAAGCGGTGGACATAACTTATTACCGCTTGGTCACTGGGCACAAGTACACCTCGGAGATCTTCGGCTTTTCAACCTCAAAATTGGTGAATTGCACCCATAAAGCACTGGATGCCCTTCACAAACACCCTACCAGACTCGGCTACTTAAATAAACGAGTGGGCTACCACGGGATTCAAACCCACAGCTTGCCAAAAATACACCTTGCCCACAGCCACTGCCTTGCCCCACAGCCACTGCCTTGCCCCACAGCCACTGCCTTGCTAATTTGTATTGCCCAAACATATTTGGCTAATAGGGATGACATAAATGTACCTGCTGTGGCAACTAGTTCCTTTTCACTCTGCAGCAGAAACTCCCAGGCTACGGCAGCAGCACTGACCATCTCCTCCTCCTTCAGAACGGCAGCACTCTTCATTATAATAGAGAGAGGGATTGACATCAAGCTGTTAGCCTAAATCGAGTATAAGTAGTATATTATAACAACAGTCAACAGTTGATTTAATGTGCTTGCTATCAAGACGTAAAATAGCACATACAGCTGCTCGATAGCAAAACGAGCTGAATAGCTAAAACAAAAATTATTATTAACCTGTACATTCAATATTCCGTTCACAAATTTTACCAGCAAAGTTGGTAGTGATGTAGGAATCCCACAACCAGTATTTGCATTTAGGTGCGACAGTGAATATTTTCAGCTTAGCTGGGTTCTAGATTGTGGATTGGGGTTTTGGGAGCGAATGCAATTTTTGTGGAGAAGACAACTTCTAACCTACATTAATTTCCTAGATCACGGGCTATCTCAAAAATAGCCAGTCCTGCACAAACACATTCCTTTACTACTGTCTGTTTCGAGATACAACAAAAACTAGTACTGGCTGTTTTGATCACAAAAAGCTATTTAAAAGGGGCTATACAAAAAGGGGTTTCAAAGCTTTTGCCATAATGTGATGGGCTATGCTGCACACACCAGGGGTAGTGTAATAGATAACAATAACAACTTCTTAAAAAAAATTAATAATGGATTTAATAATTAATAATATCATTAAGCCATCCATCAATTGGCTTTCAAACCATGACCCACGGGCTTTTCTTGAAAAATCTGCTCAAAGAGACTTGTTTTCTTGACTTATCACTCATGACTACGAGCTAGGTTAAACGTTTTATTAAAAATTCGATTAGGCAAAGTAATGAATCGGAAAAAAATCTCTCTCAGGAAATGCAGATCCGAAACCGGATATTCGTAATGGCTTTGACATAGCCGGCCAAGGCGTACAACCATGCAGTCGGGGGACTGGCCCGCCCCTCCTCATTGCCCATACACAAGAAATTCAATTCACGCGAGGATGAGATTTGCTAGGCAACAACAATTACCACTGAAAATTAAAAGTTACAGTAGCGGTTGTTACCAAAGTATATTGTCTGTTTTGCAGCCTATTGGAACTTGCAATTTTTTTAGCCAAAGTTGGGACGGCATGGCCGCAGTCTTGCTATCCCCTTTTCTACGGCCCTGGCACACACTCATCCAATGCCAAAGGTGCCCAGGACTGCATTTTACCAGAAAGGCCATCAGTTGCATCCTCTCATGACTCCCGTATGTGAATACACGGGTCCTTATGACCAGCAGAGGACTTTTATTTTAGTTTCAGAATGAGTCTCTCAGATACTAGGATACTCTAAGTATCTGTACTCTAAGTCTAATTCTAAGTCTAACTCTAAGTCTAACTATACTCTAAGGATGACAATGAGGTGATATTTGAAAAGTTCATCTAGGAATCACACTACATAAACTTACATATTTCTTTAGATATGTCATGATTGGTGGAGGTTCAGCCACCTTCTTGTTGTCCTTCAAATGTGCGTTAAAGGCCATAGCTTTATCAAAGCTTCGTCTCTTTCCAATAGTAGCATCCATCACATTGGCAAGCAGAATCTGTGAAGATGACTTAGTGAGCTAAATAGAAGTAATAAAGAGACAAAGCAGTGAAGGCATGCGCACACTTTCATGCAACAAAATAAAAGAAGCTCACAAACCACCAAAACAGTACCTTGTAGAAAGTATTGACCAGAATTATATAACAAGACAAGTATTGAGATCTCTGTCAAAGTACATCAATATGTGCAAATTTCTTTACTTTTTACAGAGTTTCATATTCCCGCAACCATGTTAATAGCCATTAGTAGCTAGCCGTTCTAACTCGGAAAGTATGAAAAAGACCCGCCTGAGAAGCAAGGGCTCTTATTTCGCAAATCATGTTGGAACCGAATTCTCAAGAGTAGACTAAATGGAGATGACATTGCTACATCGCATGAGAGCTATTACACTAAAAGTAAATACATGCAAGAGTTCCCTAGACGGCACATAACAATTCATGAAGAACTTCGAACAGCACTGATACCACAAGCACTGAGCATAACACTAGCGGACAAGGTCTGCCACCACCGGCACTGATAATAGCTCCCAAGTGTTGGACACATAATTTGCAGTTCTTAAACATAAAACTTACAGTTTGATAAGTGGTGAAAACAGCGTGGTTCTGAGCAATAGCAACAATCAAAACAAGCAACTGATTAATAAGCGCAATCGATAGAAGCAGTGAGTATTGAGCACAAAGTTGTTAGTTTACAGAGTATAGCACGTTCCAGATTATATTAGGACAGTATAAAACACATAGTAGAGTCAGTACCGTATTACACAATTAAGGTAAGTTCAAAGTTTTAAATAGACATAGTTATGTGTAACAAGGATTATGACATAATGCAATAATTATGTATATTATGTATACTATATATTTAATGGCGTAAATGTAATATTGAATGCTGTAAATGCACAGTGGATGCTGTAAATGTTCATTATTATTCCTATGTTATTATTATAGATGTTCATGAGATGTTCATGTAGATTATAAATACATGTTCACTTTTCAATAATATGGTTTGGGGAGTATTAGCAATACTATTCCACATATTGATGGGATTGAAATTAAATACTTGTCAAAAGCAGTCAAACTGTAAGGAACTCATTTCTTTTACTGCATTTCCCTAATTTCTAGTTTATTATCTTTATACATGTATATCAATTTGTCAACACTTATAATTACCCTACTGGAAGAAATTATTAGCGGACTTAATATTGGCGAATCCTCAGCATAAACCTGAATTAGCGGACTTTATTTTTGGCGAATTTTGAATTAGCGAAATTTAGAATCGCACAAAGTGTTATTTCTATATAAAACCTTTAAATTTTACTACTAAAACCATTAAAATTGTTGAAGGAATTAAATATTAGCGCAATTAATTTTTGGTGAATTTCCATTAGCGAAATTAGCTAAAATTAATTCCAACCAATAATTTCTTCCAGTATGGTATTATTTAATTCGATCAATAACATGCCGTCAAAGTTATAGGTTGCATGTCTGAGAAGTAATTTTAACAAAATTCTATAATACATTTATTTGTTCAGTTATTTAAAAATTTGCAATTAAAAATGATTGTTTCAAAAGTTTGGATTTGCATGAGAAACTAAAATTGTCCCCACGGTACTTTTTTGGTGTCATCTTCAGCCAGTATTTCGGAAAGTCGTAAAATCTCGTTAAAACAAACCGAGATCATCAAACCATTATTTGCATCTAAAATTATTAAAATTCTCAATGAAGTATATCAATACTTTACAGTCTACATCAATGAAGTATATCAATACTTTACAGTCTACATCAATGATAACAGACAGTTCAGCACGTGATGTCATTGACACAGGTGCTGATATATGCACAGAGGATGCCGCAAACTTAGATGATGAGGAGCTGCCATCGTATGACTATCTATTAAATGGTATGTTCTATGTTATGTTTTCACTCTGCTTGTCCTTTATGAATTTATAAACCGATTTTGCAATGTCAATCGAAAATATTGGGAGGAGCGGTTTTTATTTATGCTTATTACCATTTGAGATTAATTTACGATTTCCCAAGTTTCAAGACAATATCATTGTGAAAGCAACAGAGTTTTCGCTAAATTCCTCAGAAATACAATAATGTAATTACTTTTGGCTTCATTCATGATTAGCACAATGGTCTGTCTATCCATTCTAGCTTGTCACACTTGCCTAACAGGAGTTGACATCCAGGATCAGTCTAGTATGTTTGTTTGTTTTATGATTATTTTAGGTGGTAATCCAATAGCAAAGCTAGTCTAGGGAAATCCACCTGACCTCCAGTATTTTACCTGCTCATCAGAACACAGGTCGTAACTTTAGGGTTAAGAATCTAGGCCAACAATTCTTAACAGAGTAATTTTATGTTGAGCGCAGCGGAAATCGAACCCAGGACCTCACAAGGTATCACACGGGTATTTTGGTTGTAACCATCCCTACTCATCTGCTAGTGGTAGTGAGATCTCTCTCCAACACTACAAAACTGGTACAAAACATTTGACACACGGGGGTAAAGATAGATCAGTGGAATGAGGACACTGGCGTGATGCGGGTGACATGAGTTCGATTCCCATGTGTTCCACATTCATTGATTTGTAAAAAAATCAAGCGAATGGGGCCCATCATAGCCCAGGGATGCCCAAATGGCAGACCCAAGTCCTTTTCAGGACCCTAGCCCGTTTTTTGAGGACCCTGAGCATTGGGATCCTCAAAAAATTTGCTAAGCATTCGAATAAGAAATATATGCATTATATAGCCCTACTTTAGATATACATTATACATTGAATACAGTATTCAATTCTATTTATATTTACATATATACGTACATCTATTTATGTAATAATTTATACTTAAATTAATAAATATATCAATTGTGTACGCGTGATGAAAATATGAATAGTGAGCACCAAAAATCACTAAATCAGTTTAAAAAATTGAGAAATGCTAGCAGCAACTAGTCGTCAAAATTGTGCTAGGACCCTTAATTTTTTTAATTTTTATGTGAGGACTTTTTGCTGCAACAATTGGGCACCCCTGATGACCATGCTATCAATGCTAAGTTCCTCTGGGCAAGGCTCTGAACCTGAAATTTGCATGGGTGTGTTGAATTGAAATTGAGAGCAAATCGAGCGCCATATAGGGCTGCCATATAGGGCTGCCATATAGGGCTGCCATATAGGGCTGCCATATAGGGCTGCCATATAGGGCTGCCTTGGTTTCGGCCACAAGAATTACTCACTAGAGAGACAACTAATGAATGTTAACATTTTTCGGACAACTTTTGTGCGCCAGATGAAGTCGGGAGTGGGTTAGGAAATTCACAGCCAATTCCGTTCGTAAAATCAATTTGCCAGTATTTATATTGTCATAGTGTTGGGTCTGAACTCTAAGGCAGTTAAATAACATTATACTGTCAAATGTTTCACGAAGATGTTTTAACCCTTTTGTTATTCTGTTCTCCTAATATGAGGTGAAATGTAGGGGGTGTGGCTTACAACTATTTTAGTAAACACTCTGAAAGAGAAGGTATTCATCTTATATACTTTGAAAAATAACATGTACATGTATCACAAAGCAAGCACGCATGCCAGCAAAATTGATCTGTCAACATCCCAATTAACCGCATACCAACAACCAGATTGAGTACCAGCAGATTCTATCCTCATACCAACAACCAGACTAAGCACCACCAGTTCACATAGTTTAGCTACACTAATAAGCACTCGATTAACTTCAATCAATACAACTTATTTATTATAGAAAATAGTAACACACTCGTAAACTGAAACATGAACCTGGGCACCTGGCGGACAGCATCGAGCACAGTGGTAGGCTAATGCATCCACTACACCAGCTCCGCAGCATTAAAAAGGAAAGCTTTGCCAGTGCATTTGAACTATCGTCATACCACTGTACACAAGGAAACCGGAATTCAATCGCATGCAAAGTTTATAAACTTCGACAGGTTGTAAATGCGCAGAAATCCATCTGCTAATGACAAGGACTAGCATTAACTGTTAATGACTACGTTTTTACAGTTGCCAAGCTTGTGTAGTGGATGCTTCGCCTGCCACTGTGCTAGGCGCTGTGCTGCAAAGGGCCTAGATTCAAGTCCCAGATTACGAGCGGTAATATTTTCTGTTACTGTAGCCAATTTGTAACATTTATCATATATATTACGCTATGTCAATATTATAATTACGTAATTTCTTCATTACGCAATCATTTTGGGTTGAAACTAGCAGAAATAACAATAGTTTGTTCTACTGGTCTCGTCGTCTGCAACTCCACAAAAACAAAGCTTGTTAAAGACAGGCTATTCGGGTTGATATAAATACTGGGCCAAAGTCGTAGGATGGCCCGAAACAGTACCGAAACATCTGTGTTGTTTGAGGCAAGTAATCTAATTCTATATTTTTTCAGTTTGAAAAATTAGGTATCGAGGTTGCCTTTGCTTATGTTGTTTTAGCTGATGCAAATTTAGCTGCACCAATTTTAACTTGTGTAACTTTTGTTATCACATATGTGTTCACTACCTTCGGTTTATGTAAAGGAATTAATTTCATTGTCGAATATTCTCATATTGTTAAATGAAAATTATTTTAGGCCTATTGTTTATTCATTTCATGGTAACCTGATAGGGTCTTTCTTGCATTTGAAAATAGATATATCAATTAATTTTAAATTAATTGAGATATTTCTTAGAATCTGTGGAACCAAACATAAACAAACAGTGTCTTAAACTTTTAATAGTAAATTGATCTGATAACACCAGCATTCTGATAAGGTAAACCGTCTGATAAATATGGAGGCCAGCAGATTTCAGATTCTGATAGTTACCAATAATCTCAGAACCCACAAACGCTGTATATAATAATTAATCCTTGACAACAATTGAGTCATCGTTTTAGCTTCCAATAGAATAAATGAATGCCATAATTGATGCTTATGATAATCTGCTCTACCTCTGGCACATGTTGGAGCTTTCATCATACGGTTTCAAAGTTCAGGTTCTTACTCTAGATAAACCACTATTTTTAGTATTTGAAGATATTTTCACTTGGATGTTTTGGGTAGAAGTGAGTCATTATGGCCATAGGCTTATTTTCACCCTGGTATATTTAAGGCAAAATGTTTCCCCATTACGCACATATATCATCATTATCTACCTACATCACTGCTGCATAATAACATGGTATTATATATATATTGGATTAATTGTTTCAAACTGTAGGTATTGCCTTTGATCCTGCTCCTGGAAGTGTCGTGTGGGTGAAATGGAGGACATACCCTCAGTGGCCATGCCTGGTAAGTTCAAATGCCATCCTTAGCTCTATAGTAACCTATGGTTGTTTATCGTAGAATTACTACTCCAGTTGAATCGCTTCATGGTTTTTAGGGAGTTTTTTCTCATACTACTGGGCATTCTCTAGCCAGACCCACCATCGGATATGTTTAGGGTCTGGTACATACGTTTGATGTACCTAATTGAGATATTCCAGCTGTCACTGCACGTACATGCTAACCATAGTATGTACGCGTAACTACTATGGTCTATGCTAACTGGTTAATCTCATTTACAACAAATTAAAAATTGTGTGCATAGCAGGTTTAAATGTAGTAGCCCCAGCAAAGGAATTTAATGTCAACCCTCAAAAGTTGAAAACTCCATGGTTCACTTAAAGCACGCAAGACTCAAAGCAAGCAATTACAAAGAAAGACAGACATTTCAAACAGCATTTTAAATATCCTTTTAGTCCCAAACTAAAAACCACTTTTCAAAAACAAAGAAATTTGTGGCTACATCTTTATTAAGGAAAACGAAAGATGACTATTATGAGAATCTACTCAGAAGTATTGGAATATTATAAATACCGCTACAGGTCATAGCAGTGCAAAAAGCTCTAGCCTTGCCTCAACAAAGTTGTAAACAGGAGAAAATGAATTTACTTCAAATTTCACAGATATTTCCACATATTTCCACAATGCTAAACAAGCACTTCATACCTGAAATTGGCAGAACGCTTGCCTAGCATAAAAGCTTGTCAAATCAATTTAGAACAAAATTCAACAACATTAACAGAAAGCAGTGAACGATTTGAAATAAGCCTCATTGAACAAAAGACACTACAATGAATTAGTCTTATTGAACGAAAAGAAAGCCACGGGACCAGATCAATTTCCAGCCATATTTTAAAAGCAAGCTCAACATGCATAATTATGTAAACCCCTAACATATGTGATTAACCTGAGTATTGAATGCTCTGCTGTTGCTGACAATATGAAGGTGTAGCTAAAGTGCTCACCCTCTATGAAAAAAGGAGAGAGAAGACATCATGCAAGAACTACATACCTACATGTAGGCAAATTTACCTATGTTTTCAAAGATTTTAGAAAAATAGTGAATTTCCTGCATCAAAGTTATTTGACACCGAACAATACCATCACAAAATATAAATATGTTTTTCAAAAGAATGGATGGACACAGAATTGCATTGATTGATTTTAGTCAAAAATATTTTTCCTCTTTGAATGGAAGTCTTACTATTATTCATGGTGTATTTATGGATCTTTCAAAGGCATTCGACACCATAAATCACTAGTTACTTTTAAATAAAATGATAAATTTATATAAATACCTGGATTCAACTGTAAAATGGTTTCAAAGCTATCTAACAAACCAATTTCAGTATATCCAAATGGAAGAACATACATATTTCCGAATTTTTACCTATTGTTTGTAGCGTACCTCAAGGTTCTATAATAGGGCCAAGATAATATTTATTTATATATTAATGAATTAACATCAAAAACAGAACTGTGACCCTATACTTTTCGCAGACGATGAAAATTTATTTTTCCATTGCACAAATTTGGACAGTGACATTTAGACAATAAATAGAAACTTGGATAAAGTGGTTGACTGGTGCAATGAGAACCGACTAACCTTAAATATTTGATAAGACAAATTATATTATGATAAAACATCGTCAAAACAACTTCACACTAAATATCTCTATTCTAATGAAACATTTATCTGTCAAAAATGCAATTCACGTTAAGTTCTTTGGAATCACTATTGATGCGACATAAAGCTGGGAAAGCCGCATTGATAGCAATCAATCCAATCTAATAGTGCGGAAACGGGTCAAAGAAATCGCGGGTCGGGTAAAACACAGGTCAAGTAGGAAATGTAGGCTGGGCTGGGCCGGGTTAGCATGCGGTAAGAAAGGTTATTGCTACTCATTATTCCTTTTGAATT
>JAOQGN010028085.1:0-13110 GCA_027564295.1 Himantozoum antarcticum
TATAAAAGTAGTATAGCACTTATGAATTAAAGAGTCTGAAACATTCATGTGATACAATTGTTTGACAATAAAAAGCCTGTCTACGGGCTCTAGAAACAATACTATCAGAATGACATTACACCATGACACCAAATTCTACGACATTTAGTCAACAATTTCCAAAGACAAAAAAATTGAATTAAAAAATTGTCATAGAAGTCAAATTTAACAACGTCAAATTAAAATTGGCCAGTAGAAAAAGAAATGGCCATTTTTTCACAATCTTTTTGTTTTGGGCGACCAAATGTCATATACATGTACTTTTATATCGCACCTTTATTGTTTTATTGCATTGAAGAGAATGGCCCAAGTATCCTCATATGTATATTGTGTAGTACACTGGCGTTTTGCTATGTGTTCATGTAAGCCAATGAACCTTTCGCAAGACATTTGACAACATGGCATGACCCAGCCGCACAGATCACATCATATGTTTCGGTATACAACGTCATGAACATGCGCATGCAATTGGAAATTGGGAGTCACATTCTGTTATGAGAAAACAACTCCCAAAATGCTGATAACCGGTCAATAATTGGTAGCTGTGCTGGTATGCAGGGTGTTAGGTTGATCAAATATTTTTAAAGTCCTAGAGTGTCACTCAACTTTGTACGGACCGGACCAAAATGTATAAACTGCATGGAATGAGGATGATTGTTGTGACAAAATGTGGTAAAATTTCGGGTAAACTGGTCTGTAAAAATTTTGATCTTTAAAATAATTTAATATTACGCCACATAATTTGCTAAAGCAAAAATTTAATACTGACAGGTTGACACAAATCAAAACTTTCTAAGTGTTGAGAGGGCACTTGGACCTCTACACATCACCGACTGTTTGGAAATAAATTTGATTAAAGACATTTTGTGAATCACTAGACAGTTTGTAAAGCATCTTCTCAAATCCAGGAAGGTAGTTATGAAATATAACCATATAATAGGCTTAGGCCTAACCTTATCAAATGTCTTGGGAAGAAAATTTTCCACTGTCAGAGTCCACTCCCAAATTTCATATTGATCAAAAACAATATTCAACCCATTACTAAATTTGATCTTGGGGAAGAACAAATATTTAGCTGTTTCATAATTGTATACAGTTGACAATTTTCCTTCTGTTAGTTATTAAGTTAATCAATGTGCACAGAGGTTAATATTATGGGACTATTCATGAGGAAAATTGTTTACATTTATATTTCTAAGATTACCAAGGCAAGCCTTTGCATGTCGGAGGTGAGGTTAAGACACATTTTATTGTGTAATGATTCAAGGTGATTGTCTGCTTTTGATTAGTAGAGTATTTTAGTGAAATCAACAAGGCTGTAGATTTAGTGATTCACAGTTTATTACTTATTATGCACTAATGCCAGGTGTCAAAATGCAATATGAATGATTCTTGTTCAAACTCCGAACACATGTACTGCCAAATATGTGATTGTTTTCAGATCAAACACAAATTTATTGAGACATCTTCAAGTAGCCTATGGAGACTGGAATCAAATATGATTTTCAAATTTCAAAAGTGTCTAGATACCCTGTGAAATAAATAGTATACGAAAATGACGATTGTGAATTGTGATATCATAATAATAAATAACATGCAGTTGTTCCTCTGCAGTTTGTCAGTGGCCTGATACATTTTTATTTATCCTGAATTTTAACGAAATTAGTGGCCAGAAGATCATATTATTTAACAAACCTGTGACCTCATTGCTGATTGGCTTTCTTGTAGTCGTAGACTTTAAGAAAACATTAGGAGAGTTATTGGTTTCAATTGGTTTCACCGTTGATGGGTCCTCAGACTCGAACGTCCAGTCTTCAATTACACTTAGAGTAACTTCTAGAAAGTATATGGAATCACAGCATTAATTAGGAAGTTTTAAAGACTCTGTAGGCAATCGGAAAACGTGTGCCACACTGGTGACAAAATGTAATATGAATGCTTCTTCAGATGAGTTTACACGTTCCCACGCCCCCTCTGCACTCTGCCCAACCCCAGACACCCATTACAAACTATTCATTGGTTTGTAATGGGTGAAAGTGAAATACACGTTGAAGTCATAAATAGTATTCACACCGCTTTCTGAACCATTCACAGTTCACATCTTTTCAACTAATTATAGTAGATTTTACTAAATTATCATCTAGGCTCTTTCAATCCAGTACTGCAAAATGTAACCATAGGACTACTAAAATAAAAC
Source organism: Himantozoum antarcticum (assembly GCA_027564295.1). Lineage (NCBI taxonomy): Eukaryota > Metazoa > Bryozoa > Gymnolaemata > Cheilostomatida > Bugulidae > Himantozoum > Himantozoum antarcticum. Next base: position 2,237 of record JAOQGN010028085.1, read on the forward strand.
TATATCAATATAACCACAAAACAGCTGTACCGACTTTTATCCCCCAACAAAAGCCAATAAATAACCAATAGCAGGTGGCACATAATTTAGATTCAGCTACAGTGAGATTGAGTGAGATAAGTTACTAGCATAGCTCACTCCTACCCTAGTAGCCAATAAAGGCAACAAAACTCATTTGAGCTCTATAAAAACAAAAAAAGCTCCTTTTTGCTCTACGATCTGCCCCATTAATTAAAGATGTCACTACCGAAAAGGCAGGGAAACATGGTAACTCGCCATAAGCAATGCCATTCAACTCGCAACCTGATTGCATAAAACCTTTCCTATCATCTCCTATGAACTGCTATTAACAGAGCCTCTTTATGGCAGCTTCCCATCTCAAACTCAACACTCTATTCACTCTATCTAGTTCTAGGCACAAAAGCTAGTCAGTACCAGTATTATGTGCCAACTTGCAATCAGTCTTATCATTTTGCTTTTCTTGCTGACAGAAATTCATGTTATGACATCCAACAATTTATATTACAATTTAATGCTTGAACAAATAAGCAGTGACACCAGATAGTTTACATTACAGAAAACATGCTAAATGTGCTATGTGCAATTGTACACGGTTGTACATCATGTTTTCCTTTTCTTATTTTTCACAAACCTATCAATTAATACTCTACATGGAGTTCACATATTGGTCAAGTTTAATGTAACATCTCTGTTCTAGAGCTAGAGCTTAGAGCTAGAGCAATTGAATATTGAGTTTTATTGGTCGTGTACTGTGACAGTAATATAGCCGGTGTTACACAGACATGTAGGCCTATAAATTAAACAGTTTATTGCGGATATTTATCGTGATTCAGGAAAGTGAGTGAAAATACTTCAAAGATGGCAATTTTTTATTGTGCTCATATGCAAATAGTGACGTGTTAAATTTGCATGTAGTATTGTATGTACATGCAATTCATCACAACCGAATAGTGAAAGGTGCAAAGAACTGCACTTTAATATCGCCAATTGAGCTATTCAAAAAAATCGGAACTTGGCACTCTTTTGTTTAACTCCATTGTAGCGTAGATAGAAACTTTTGTCTACTAAAACACAACTCCCCAATGATGTTATTGAGATATGTATGTACAATAGACTCAATTAAATACTAGAATGAGACCAATAATTATAACAACTTCATACTAAATTGGAAAATAAGCTAATGCTGTACATGTATGAAAAGATTTTATCGAAAATCAATGGCTAGTCCACTTAGCCTTAAACTACATTGCCAATTCTTGTAGCAATTAGACTTTGACAAAGTATAGTAGACTGGTCTACAATACTTTCGTAATACTCGCGACCCTCACAGGATTACATCTATCATTGATTCTATCTTCAACTCATTTTCACTTCTAAGTAGTCGACAGGAAATCATGACATACTTCACTATTGATGTTCAGGATATTTGATTTATTTGCTGTGTGAGCTAAGACTGTAGGCTGTTGGTGAGAGAGGCACACTATCACTGTCCGCAATGCACAGAAAACACCACCCTAGTCTAGCTGCTATAGATATCAATGTTTCCTGTGTACGTCCAGGACAGGAAAGATCCACAACAAAACAGTCCCTAGTGAACCCTCACTCTCTCGTACGTCACGTCAAGGCTTTGAGAGCAACATACTTTTTACCTTCACCTGGATGTCCTTCACCAACCGCGGTGATGAAATCGAACCGTCTGGCTGGCAGCAGACGGTGGCAGCAATTTCATTTACTCTCTCAAACATTATTACTTAACAAAAACAAATAGATATTGTGAATATGGCAAAGAATGAGCAGATTTTCAATGACTAACAGGAAATCCCAAGCGATCTCATGTCGCCTACAATTCTAGGACGCGACACGTGTTGTGTGATTGTGGCTGAGTTTGGGATAGAGTGGTACCAGTATAGGGGAGGGGAGCCATAAAATATGCAACGTACCTATCCTATTTAGTATGATACTGCAGCTACAAGTCTATCACGAAATCACAGAGCAGTTACAGATTTGTTAATAACCATCATTTTTATCCTATCCATGATACTGGCCCATACATATACCTATATCCATATATGATACATGGATACTATCCATGATACTAGCAATGCCATTTCTAAATCATAATATTTATTGATTACAAAAATCATAAACCTACCCAACATTACTGAAGTAAAATATATTTCTATATTATACCTGACCTATCTAGTCCTATAATATGTCTATGATACCACTAAAACATACCACTACCTAGTACCTACACTGCTACAACCACTGCTCTGGTACTACACTGCTATTACCTGGCATTACAATTCTTCTACCTGGTACTATAATACTGCTTCTACCTGGTACTATAATACTGCTTCTACCTGGTACTATAATACTGCTTCTACCTGGTACTATAATACTCTGGCCTACCTTTTACTTCATGTGGCTGTGCAGTCTCTACTCTCGGTCTCTTTCGTGTCGGCAGCACAGTTGATGCTTTAGTGATGTCGGTAGGTTTAGTAGTAGTGGTACTGGGCTCTGTTGGTACTGGGGAATCCATATTGGAATATTCACTGCAATCCTCTGCACGCTGACCATATACCGTTGTGGATGGCACCTCTGTACCATTATTGTATATGCATACGCAATACATGTTTTTACATTTCATATTTTTATCAATTGGTGGTAGTGTTGGTGGATCTCCACTGCCTAGTGAACAAAATAAGAAATACATAACATTAGAGCTGGAACGGGTCAAAGAAATTATGGATCGGGTAGAACCCGGGTAATGGGGCAGAATGAAAAGTTGGGTCGATCCGGGTCAGCACGCGCGAAGCACACTTATTATTAATCTTATTCCTTTTGATTTAGGGAGCCTTCAACCTGAGGCCTCGACGATGCGAAATAAAAAATAAAAATAAGAAGAATAAAATATTCTAATAAATTATTATTTTAATGCTTGCGATGCCGTTTTCCCTGAGATTTTTTGGGACTGATTGGAGTCAGTCTCGAGATGATGTCACTATAATTAAATGTAGCATCGCATCCATGCGTTCTAGCTGGCTCTGATTGTTTATATTGAGACCGATCAATAATGGATTCGCTGTATTTATACTATTCGGGAAATATTTGAATTAATAGATAACGATCGAATGTTGCTGCTTTTACGATAGGCAAGATGATTTACTTGACTCGCCAATATAATCCTATGAGTATGCTACTTGCTAGAATCTTGCGATGCAGTGATGTTTCATAAATAAAAAAAATTTGATACCTGGAATCGCATCAACCCGTTTGACATTTCAACCCGTTTGACCTTTCCTGTTTCATTTTTTTGTGGCAATGCATCGTCGATCAGCATCGAAGACTCTCTTAATGTCTATAATGGATTGTGACAATAATTTAGATTTAGTAGTTGGTACAGCATAGGCCAACCGACGCCAACAGTTCAATTTGACAATGTATTGATAGTTAGCATTACTAACGTCGCTTTGCTTTGGACTTGGTCAGGCCCAAACAAGGTGATACCCTGACTGGCGGGTCGTGTACCCAACACCCTAATACCCTAAAGACAAGACCGGATCAGGTACCCTGCTCCAGCTCTACATAACATAATGTAACATTTGAATGATTTAATGCAATTGTAAATGGTCTAATGAGTTACAAAGCATCTCTAGCTCAGATTGGACAGACTCACATGGTGAGATTGGTGACAGCTTTAATAATTTTAGTAAGAACAGTTGTAATAGGTTGGAAGTAAATTTACAGCAGTAGAATACTGAAATTACTGTCTACTTTAGCTATGATGTTAGCTATTTCAAAGAAGATAAAATCGATTCTTATTAGATGATATGTGCAATTCTTAGTAAATAATGTTTCAAATTTAAGGTTTTATTGCCATTAATCAGATGCTAATCTTCCTAGCAATCGTTAAACATGTTATTGTAATGAAACATTTTTAGTAGATTTTGGTTAGCTGTCAGAATCGAGCTGTAAATAAAAAAAATGTCATTTCAGTCCATGGAACATGCATTTCAAAACAATCCAATGTAATGCATGGACAAGAGTCTTAGATGAGCCCAGGGATTTCTTGCCAATAGGATGTGGTGGGCTCACATTCCCATCAGATCCTACTAATATTGCATTTTCAATTGTTGGCGAGAGGCTTCTGTGGGATAATATGGACAATCAAGCAGACTACTAGTTGGTACAGCAAGAAAATACAATCCCTGGCTACTCTCTATGTCTGAACTGGATCCTCATTGAACCAAATACCAAAGATGTCTTCAACTAAACCAGTTAAGTAAGCTATCCCTTTGCTCCTTTACGAGATTACAGACTTGCCACCTTTAACCTAGCAGATAGTACTGGTAATTACATACATGTATAGTGAAATATTATAGTTATTATTTTGTAAATTAATGTGGGCGTTTGGTTGTCAAGGTGTAGCAAGCATTGTCGCAGTCATGGCATCCGTAGCAGCACTGCGATGTCTCTCCTCTGCTGACCTATGTACAGTAGATGCCTCCATTGTATTATTAAAAATATTAGTCATAGAAATGGTAGCTTATGATCTCTATATTGGTAACCTACTAGTATAATATTATAGTAACTGATTGGATAGCCAGACAGGTGGGTGGTTAGCGGCTGGCTCTCAACCATAGTTTTAGTTTTATACTATTTGTTTTATATTATATACAATGGAACATGCATAATTTAACAATGGATAATTCAAAAACACTGCTAATTCATACAATAAATTTTAGTCCCACTGATGCATGCTGCATGGATAATTGCATGGATAATTCAAACATCTCATAATTCAAACAAACTTCTCCAGTCCTCTGAAAGTTGAATTATGCATGTTCCACTGTAGTTTATAACTATAATTCGGCTGATCTCCATGGATGCCTGGCTGGCACATGGTATTTCTTGTATATCCAGGTGGCAGTTTCATTGGTGTTGTAGGTTCCAGCTCTCAAGTACGCTCATAGAGTTATCTCCCCAGAGATAACTCTACACTGACCAAGTGTTATGGGTACGTAATGGCGAAAGGTGAAGGAATACATTTTGACAACATTTCATAAAATTGAAGCATCAATGGTCCTTGGGACTAATATATTATCACTATTACCTATTGGAAATGTAGTATAATAATTGCTAGCTAGATTTCATGCAGCAAGACAAATCTAGCAGCCACAACAGTTGGAATACAGCATCTGTTACTGCCATAATCCAGCTGGACAGCAGTCGGCAGCTGGACAGCAGGCTATTTATTTAGGTATCTAATCATTCCATCATCACTGTACATGAAGAAACATATAAATAGAAAGAGTTGCTGATGGAGTTGATCTCCAACTGATCTCTTGCTAATTTAAAACCATTCAAAGTACAAGAACGAAAAACATGTAATTATAGGATCATCAAATCTCAAATAACTCATGATCGCATGTTCTCCACCTTTGATATCATTCCATTATCCATTACCATGATCAGTACACAAAATACAGTCATAGCTATGAAATTACTGAAGGGCAAAGATTAGACTAAAGATAGCCAGTTAGACATATAATATGTGAATTTATGATTATCTTAGCTCTGGATTAGTTCATCACACCCCCATAATTTAACGATTCTACTGTAACTGGATTTTATGGCTATAGGTTGAGATATTATCCTCAACATTCCTTTGTTACCAGTTATACACAAACTAATCATAACAATGGAGTGACGCAGAGAACGAACGACTCCATAATTACACTATATCACATGAAAATGCTCTGCTCCGTGGACCTTCATGTTTTATCAGATTCGGCAAGTTTTGAATCCCGGACTAAATGTGATTGTTTTATCAAATGTACAAATTCAAATTTAAGACGATATTTAAAACGAATCATTACTGTTATGGTTCATAAACTACAAACCTTCAACTTCCGTATCATCATCAGCCTTGGTAGTAGTTTCGGTATCTAAGGGACCTGTGCCGCTTGAATTAGCGATGTAGATGTCATCATTATTCTCATCATCTACTGGTCCAATTCCTGAACCAGTCTAAATAAAACACAACATACCAGAGATACTTTGTGTTGAAAGGGCGAATGAATACCTACATACCTACCTATCTACCTACATAGTACATACGTCATACATACCTATAACATGTAGTTCATAAATTCACATTACAGACCAGATGTACATTTCTCTTACTACAAATTGGCACCATTAAACAGGATTAATATAAATCAATTAAACAGGAGTTAATATAAACAACCAAACTGCACTTGATCTTAATTTTGGCAAAAATACAGTGCTGGCTAAATAATTGTGTTTTTTATTATTGTCACCATTTCACAGCTGTAAACAATATAAGTGTACACAAAAGTGCCCTGAATTTGGAGCAAACAAAATAATAAATAAATAATAAATTTTCTCAGTTGGGAAACAAAAAGGTATTACTTTATAACAGTTATAGGTATAATAAGCTATTACGGTAAGTATAGCTAAGGTAAGTTATTAGAAGACTAAATTAATCTACGACATTATTTGCAATGCAAAAGTCAAAATAGCATTGCTCGCTTAGATGATATCTCTGACTAATATGCAATTCAACCTAGAAACAAGCAATAAAGCGATTAGGTTATTATAGTTGTAGTCATGGTAGAACTGGTAGAGGCAGCATAAGCAACGACAGCGTAGTGGAAATCATGTCAAGAAGGCTGCAATATCAAACAACCCAAATAAGCCATAGTTGAATAACATTCATGTGTAAAATGGGTCAACTAAAATGGTTGTACTATTGGAATGGAACGCAATCTACAACAGTCTACAAAACTGCCATGTTTAAGTATATTCTATCTCCACACCTCAGTTTACGTACAGCGTTATAGGAACAGTAGTGGAATCAAGATCTGATTTCTCAAATATGTTGATAATGATAAACATGTAGGCCTACATGCCAAGACAGCAGACTATCTTTCATACTGGGAAATATTGTTTGTAGCACCATATTTATTAAGTAATAATATGTACATGTACATACATGTACATGTAAATAAAAAGCAATCAACAAATCACAACAAAAAACATGTTGTAATAATCTCAAGTAAAATGCAACACTATCTAGTAATCTAGTAAGTACTGTAATGTCTAAGTAGTAGTGTATAGGGTGTACAGAATATAATGTAGCCATGCATATACGCAATATACAAGAATTGTATAGATTGCTCAATAAAGCACCAGATTGTATAGAAATGTATAATAATGAAGGATTGTCAAAAATGCAGACAAAATGACTAAATATCCGAGTATTAATTCTACGTATTCACTTGACTCCTGACGAGTAGATAATCAAGAGAAGGCAACTACACAACAATGTGTCAAAAATATACTTATATATTAATTAAGAGTCTACGTGCAAGTTCTAGGGACTACTGAGAGTTGTGATAGTTACCGATCTGCTACTGATCTGCTATTGCTCTGTTATAATACAGATCACTGTTTATATGATCTATATATATTATACTGATAAAATACCTATTGTACATGTAGTTTGCAAAGGAAAGACCTGAAGCATCATTGGTCTTATGCACATAGAGTAACCTGATATATTGCGGATCCCGCTTAGAATTCATCATGAGAATATTTGAAAGCTTCACCAAAGTCTGTAGCCTGACTTCCCACAAACAAGTCATGATGCTCTACGATTTCCTCCTTGGTTAAACTACCATCCTAAAAATTAAACAGAGATATATATATATGTGCATCAACTATGTTCTTTATCCGCTCTAATTTTTCTTTTTTTTGACATTATAAGAATGTTTTTCCATTATAAAAATGCTAATATCGCAACTTCTAGTTGGGCTACGCTGCTAACTTTATTTTTTATGAATAGCTGATCATCTCAGCTTCCATCTGATCAATTATTTTTCTTCTAGCTTTGAAAAGTTCCTATTTGAAAGTGCCAGCAATAGCATACATTGTGTACATTTTCAAGTTATATGACGGAAATCGGTAAGTGCATAGACGTTATTATGAAAAACAGAATTATTGCAAGGAATTCCATGGACTTTCATTTAGTTATTGAGGTACCTCAATAGCTTGTATTAACTAGGATAGCAACTTTTAGCACCATTCTGATAGACGAGTATGTGTAGTGGAATATTTCCAGAGTCCCAGTAACACTAACAAACTCACACTCACTGTCCCACTAGTATCCCACTCACACTCACTGTTCCACTAGTATCCCACTCACACTCACTGTTCCACTAGTATCCCACTCACCAACTCACACTCACTGCCCCACTAGTATCCCACTCTCACACTCACTGTCCAACTAGTATCCCAATCACAAACTCACTGTCCCACTAGTATTTCACTCATAAACTCACACTCACTGCCCACCAGTATCCCACTCACAAACTCATGATCACTGTCCCACTAGTATCCCACTCAGAAACTCACGCTCACTGCCCCACTAGTATCCCACTCACAAACTTACACTCACTGTCCCACTAGTATCCCACTCACAAACTCACACTCACAGTCCCACTAGAAGTAATCACACCAATTCTGACACTAACTGAAGCAAACTTGCTAAATATATCCATATTGTTGTGAATTTTGTGCCGAATGCAATGGGGAGCGTTTTAACTACTTGTATCTAGGGTTAATGGCTCACACACAACACCAAAAGTTCAAAACTTATGCATATCATGAAAAAATTCAATTACAAAGAATTAAAAATAAATTATATAGTGAAAGACTAAAAATAATAATTATACAGCCTTGAGATAATAATTATGCCAACTACACATGAGTGCATACGCTAAGAATCTTCAGACTACTAAAACCAACTCCAACAAAAGTTTGTAGTCAAAACTACCCGGTCAGATTAAGGCAAGTGGATCAATATTCTGGAGTAATTTAGAAAGTGGAGTGATGCTGGGAAAAGTATTGGAATATCTGACAAAAGCCAAATTTTAATCTGTCAAAATTTGCTTACTTTACTGTAAGTATTGCTGCCAAGTTTCAAGATTGTAATGCAAATGCTTCTGTTTCCATGTTGCCCGGTGCCCAAACTGCAAGCTCAAACTGAACACAGATCAATCCAGCTCACTCTAGGGTAAGTTAAGGTTTTTTACAACTTGTAGATAACCATCTCATACATTAACTGTTATTGTAACATCCAAACCATTGGATCAAACAGCTGAAACGTGTTCGAGTTTTGTCAGATTGCCTCAACATTTCCCAGCACAATTTAGAAAACACATCCTATCTTAGTAGAATGTATACTCAGACCTAAGTATAGCTGGAACCTAGAAGCATTTCAATTAGGCTTTCATACCATTTAATCTAACAAGGCAACCGCTGACATATAATAAACAGCCTCAGGTATGCTATAGACGCAAGGATTTGTTGGCAAAATGCCGTTTTCCAACTTTGCTAGTGACGTCATGTATATATGGGGTATATATATTGATAATTGTGTACATACCTTAGAAGTGTCCGCTTCATATATGAGATGTTTACTTTCAGCTATAGCATGATCATAATCATCTGGCATTACCCAATGTTGTACTTCCTCTGCATCAAGTAAACCATCCTACAAATTCCATATCATTAGACGATATGACTATAAATTCATGAATGTATTACCGTATACGTAGCGCTTACTTATGGCTGGCCATCGGTGCTGTAAGGATACAAAAGCTTTCTACAGAATGAAGCTTCATTGCTGGTGAGACTCAAACTCAAACCCACTTGTATGCAGATAACTTGTGTCATTGTTACAGTTACACAAACACTAATTGAAGATAGGCTGGTTCATTAGCATTTAATATTATTGTTTGTAACCTTTTTCATCAGTAAGAACATATGGCAATAGCACTTAATAAATACAACAGTTTGGTGCCAATGACGAAAGTTATCTTTGTCCAGTCAGTTTTTTTTTAATTACATATACCTGATTGAGGTCTCTCCACTTGGCGAAATGCTGTCGCTCAGTCGTTACCCAATCTGGCTCTTCTTCTTGTCCCATCTGAGGCCACATGTCACCTGCAAGCAATCTTTAACAAATCAATTTACTATTTTTATTTGTTTATTCATTTACGATTACTTTTAACTGGCAAAAATTGGACCGCTTATATTTTACAGGATTTACAATCTTTAGATTTTATATCATCTGCAAGGTAAAATATGTTAAAGCTACAAATTCATAAATTCATATACCAGTAAATTAAACGTAGATTACATTAAAACGTGTCCAAATGCTGTTACTAAATTACTAGTAACAATTTTTTCAATTCATTGCTCTTTCCACTTGATTTTGACATCTCAAATGAGAGTCAATGGCTACATTAATTTCATTACAGACAACTAAAAGAAAAGCTAACAATTAAGTGGCAGAAGGTGTAGTAATATGCTGTAATCTCAGTTAATCTTCTAAATGTGTCCGAAAATTAGCATCGGATATAATGTTACCTGTCGGTGAAAATTACATTAGCATTAGCAGACTAACTGAATGTCAATTAGAAACCCTTGAAGATGCGTTGAAGATAATACAGTGTAGACCACTAATGTCGATCACCTATACATCGAATTCCCTGGTATGTAGAATGAATTGCATCAGTCCCAGACAGAGCCTAATTAGATTGTATACAACTGATTACTCATCAGATCGAGTGCAAAATCTGGAATGTCGATATATTAAATATACTACCAGTAGACGCATTGAAAGCGTGACTGATTTCCTTATTATAGTGACTGAAGTTGATTTGAAGTCGCTGACGGTATTATATTAGCTGTTTGATAGATATGTAATGTAATTAACAGATGTCATTGTTCATAGCCTTGGTTTATGATGTCCGCAATCA
>JAOQGN010028195.1:0-13109 GCA_027564295.1 Himantozoum antarcticum
TACTCATACAAGCAATGCTTTCGAGGTCCGTTAAATAGGATAGCCAAGTGCATAGCAGTAAAAAACGTAAAACGTAACGAATGATTTTAGTTTAAAATATTTGTCTAGTGGCACGCAGGTGTAGCTCGGGAACCTCTGTATTACATCACATGGCAATGGTAATAGTACAATAGTGTTCAAATACTGCTTACTGAGGAAAGGATTTGTACTTAAAATAGAAACTGTATGCACATGGCACAGCATACACGCGACTCAACTGACTCTTTATTGGAGGCAATTGGCTGGGGCATGCTGAGGCACACAGTAATTGATATCTACAATATAATTGCTTAATTTATAAAGCTTTGAAGTTGTATTTCCATGTCAAATTGGGTGAATTATAAAGCATAACATTAGCTTATATATTTTAGGATGAATCAACAAACACAGTAACATAACAATATTAATTCAGTGGTAGATGTTACCGAGAGCGTTGCTGTGCTTAAGCCTCTTCTATGCCGTATATTCATGTAGTTACATGCAGGGTATCACATTTCAATATCTAAATTGGTCATGGATTAAAATGATTTTAATGAAATTATATCAACAGGCCGTTTCTGAGGTGACCAGCCATGAAGACTCAATAAACAGGTAGCTCGGGTTACACTCCTTACTTCTTTGACCAACAATATTGTGACATTCCAATCTTGCTCCACTGCAAATGGAAACTGTCATGTGTTGGGAAAGGTTGGAGATTTCACACTGAACTCCCATCGTTAATGTCCTACTGGAGAAATTATTGGTTGGAATTGGAATTCGTTTTTCCTAATTTCGTTAACGGAAAATTTGCCAAAACTTAATTCCGCTAATATTCAATTTCTTCAAAATTTTCATAGTTTTAGCAGCAAAAATTGGAAGGTTTTATATAGGAAACAACACTTTGAGTGATTTTAAATTTCGCTAGTTCAAAATCCGTTAAAAATAAAGTAAGTTAATAAATCAGTTTTGTGCCGGGGATTCACCAAACTTAAGTGCACTAATAATTTTATGCAGTAGGGTAACATGTTTCTGCCTGCCATTTATTACCAACCTTATTGGCTAGCTGTTGGACAACTTTTTATAGCAATTACTTCTCCGTCTGTTTAGAATGATCTCGTCCAATATAATAGAAATTGCATTCTAAGGACATATAAAGGGAGCTACTAGTCCATTCTTAGGTTTTCTCTGAAAAAACGCACAGTTAGCATCTGCGTGCTGCGTCACCCGGTGCTACCCGGTGTCACCCGGGGCTGGCACCCTTTCACCTGTCAGTCTGTCTTCATCTTATCTGCACACAATTTAGCTCCCAGCGATGTTTTGAGATACTTTGATCAAACTCATAATAGTTGTTATGTTGGTTATTTGATCGTGCACAAGCGTCACATCTTGATTTGTTGTCTCTCGCTCTGGCAACAGCTTTCCTTGACGAATTATTTGTTAAATTTCAATTTAGCAATGGATAAATCTGCTGAAAGTCTGCCCACTTATTGCGTGTTCTGGATATATAATACAAATTTTGTAATTCTAAGTTTTTCCAAGACTAGTTTTTCAACAAGAAGATCTGTAATGTGTTGAAGATTACAAGGCAATGCCATGAAGGCAGCCGTGATGGCACAAAAAAAGTGTGAAGTTGTCTTTTCCTGATAACTCAAAATGCATTGAACCTCAAAAATCTTAAAATTCAGTTATGTCGATGCCACCTATCTAACAGGACCATGGTTTGTAAAGCCATGTTGTCAAAACCACCACTGCCCTTAGGATTTATACTTTACGAATGAGTTAAGTCTTAGATGAAGTATCAGAAAACCATAGCACCCTGATATTGATAGTCATGTACATGTATATGTACACATGTACATGTCCACGTGCACGTGTACACGTGCACGTGTACACGTACACACGCACGTGTACACGTACACACGTACACGTACACGTGTACATGTACACGTGTACACGTGTACACGTGTACACGTGTACACGTACACGTGTACACGTACATGTATAATGTCTTTTATCTCAAAATGTTTTGTTGGAAAATATAATTCATACTTTACACAATTTTCTAAATGGTTGAAAATATATTATACAAATGGTTACTATGGAAATGTCACTAGCTTAAGCATTATCTTATTATGCATTATAATATTAGTAACTGAAATCAATAGCTATTATCTTTGAAACAAAGCAGTTTATTTATTATTTTACTTATTGATATAGTCACCATCACTCAGCTAAAACAGTTTAAACCTATTTTATTCATAATTGTTTTATCTATTTTAGCCAAAATAATCGTAAAAATGTTAAATATTGAAGTCCGTTTGTTGTATGGCCTTGTATGACAATATGAGACATTATTTTGGTTGAAAGCCAATAATGTCTTATATGGCTCTACCTTTGCTCTCACGGTAGAACACCGCAATCTACTCCGACGCTTTATGTTGAACTCTAGGCAGGGAAGCATTAGGCCACACTCAGTTAATTGTTAGGTCTGTGTCCACAATTTTCACCTACACATGGGAGTGAGCATGATGTTTTAGTTTACCATTTATCATTTTATGGAGTTGAAAGTTAAGTGAGGGAACAGAATTTTTTTTGTTCTGTTAAATATGTTCTGCCACACATGAGCGTGAAGTTATTTTTAATTTGTCCAAAAGATTTTGAATTTGGGGTGTTCTAGTATTTTTTAATCTTGATCATGGAAAAATTTATGTTTTTTATACAAATATACTGTAAAATTGTAAAAAATAAATGTGAATGCCAGTAAAAAGTCATGTTTTGGTTAGATTTACAAAGTTAGGTTTGGAGCCTGTGAGTGCCGGTGATAAAATATTATACTGGCTTAGTCACAGAGGGTTGTGATCCATCACACCAAGAGCAAGTGAGAGCGAGTTTCAATTTTTGCATTTACTAGTGTTTGCAATTCAGGAGTGAGTGAGGATTTTGAGTTTATTGACTTTCAAAATAGCATGAGTGAGTATACACAGACCTAATACTTTACTGAGTGTGGTCTTAAAGTCATGCCAAATCTTTTTTAAGGCTTTGGTTTGATTTGACCAAAGAGTGCATGATGTGTACGGCAACATAGCTATTTGAGAAATACACTACACAAAAGCACACATTTTATCTTAGGCTAAGAATACAAAATAACAATATTAAGCTTGTGGAAAATGAACCAATAATATACTGTATCTATACGGTGGCTCTATGAGTTATCAGCCCGTTACTAAGAAATAGTGGACAACTCCAAATTAATGCAATGTCATTTGTTAATTGTTTAAATTAATCCCGTTTTAGACTATACAAATTAGCATTTATCAAAAAGCTAACCACTTAGCTTCAGCACAAATTAGCTCACTCGACATTCAGGTAATCCAGAATTGTTCTCCATGTATATGTTAGTTTGATCAAGCTATGAGGAGATGTTGCACAGCACATATGTAATATCTAATTAAAAATATACAGTTTGGTACAAAATTGAATTACATTACAATGAATATATAAATTATATCGTTACAATTATTGTGAACACTTCCATACGCAGTGAGAGAGTTATTTCACATGGAGACACGGAGTTGATTTTGCCCAACCAATATTTGAGTCCTTCTTCTCTTCCTTCAAGTGTATCCAATTTGCCCGAAGGTATTATTTGAATATTACTTGTAGACTTTTGCGTTTACCTGCTGATCAGAACATAGAGAGTAACGTTAGGGTTAAGAACCCTGCCCACCCACTTGCCTTGTCCTGCCCGCCCACTTGACCGTCCCTATTGCCTTATACTCCAATAATCAGTGGGCCTACTCCGCAAATGTTGCTACTGGCAAATGTTGCGCCTAACTGTCAATCTGGCTGATTGACAGTTAGGCGTGGAAATGTGGCATCTCGGCTTAGCTTAGATATATATTGTGGTCTAATTTTTGGTTTGAAACATGATTATGTCATGCAAAGGAAAGGAAACTCCATTTCAGTTGTTGATTGATTAATGGCACTAGTGCAAAGCCATCCTATTATACAAATGGCACTAGTGCAAAGCCATCCTATTAGACAATACACTGGGTATCAGAAAACTACAGATACTGGAGTTAACATTTTTAGTTTGCAGGGTAGAAACATCATCTGCCACTGATAATAGGCCTGAAAAATCGGAATTATGAGATACGGGAATATGGGGAATACGTAAATACGGGAAACGGATAATAATACGCACAGCTATCATTGCCTATAGAATAAAGCACTAAACATCTGTAGTCAATATAAGTGTTAAAGAAATACATGGCTAGAAACTATCATTGGGCTTCCATAGATTGGCCATTAAAAGTGGTAAGAAATCTAGAGCCAATAGAAACCAAAGCAATTAGGCAGAATATAAATTGTGTTGAGTACAGCAAGGAGCTGTATTGGGCTAATACACTACAAACTCTCGAGTAAGCCAGAGCATTGAAATGGACTTGGCTATAGCTGTTCTGTTGTATGTGGCAAATTGCTAAAGTGCATTTACACCCCGTTTGTAGCTATCTGATATTGTAGCAATAAGGACTATAGTTACAATATCAGTATGGATATCGTACTGATATCCATACAATATCGTATGGAAGTGTTCACAATAATTGTAACGATATAGTTATTGTAGCAATAATGGAAAAGACAACCAACAAGATGCCTCTGGTGGGGCAATAACGATATTAGCTTATTCGCCTTTGGAGTAACACAACAACGGTGGTAATGACAGATGAACAGTAGCAGTAATACAGTACATCTGGCAACTTTAACAGCAACACAAGAACTGAGAACTGAATTTATGAATATATGAATGAAATAATGTAAAATATGAATGGATGTTTTACTAGCTTAGTATAATTGGTAACAATTATAGCCAAGCCCATTAAGATATTAATCCATTGTCTGCAAATGGTATAAATTATGCTATGTCAAACAGCACTGCAATATTACTAGATAATTGCAGTTCATACATAATTATGGTAGCCATCCATAATTGTTCATAGCATGAGTTCCAGATATAGGAGCGGCTGTACAGAGTTGAGTTCATAATAGGAGCTATCAGTCCACATCAGCATAGCCAAGAAAATAGCTTCATAGGCACTCTGAATAGCAGGTTAGTTATCTGTCCTCTTCTAGTTTGTGATAGGCTTATATACTAAAGTAGACCTTCCAGAAACCTGGCATCTGCCCTAGTACCAGCATGAGAGGTGCTGGCAACATCCATTACAGTATGCCAAATGTATGGTATGCTATGCAGAAGTATTTAAGTTTAAGTACCGACAACCAAAATCTACTAATTATTATCGACAAAGTAAAAATCACCATACTACTGGAGATTATACAAAAGAACAATTGCTTTGTGAAGTTGTTCTCACTTATATACATAACACTGAACATTCATTTGACTGCTGGTAAATTATATTAGATTTAACCTGAATCATCAATATTATTTCCACAAAAAGTTTTTTCTCTATTGATTTAGCCTCAAAAATGGATAATGCTAAAATAAATTGAGTGCTCAACACCCAGACCGCACCCAGATAGGTATAACCCAAGCTCTCCTTTCCCCGATCCAATAATTGAAGACAGTCTTGAGATAGGGCTATGCTAGTCTGCTGGTCCAGCCTTGAGATAGGGCTATGCTAGTCTGCTGGTCCAGCCTTGAGATAGGACTATGCTAGTCTGCTGGTCCAGTCTTGAGATAGGGCTATGCTAGTCTGCTAGGGTTTCTTATAAACTAGTCGAGAGTATGAAGCAACTGGCAGGTGACTGTATAATAATAACAAGGAGTATGGGATTTTCAGCAGAGCTTTATAGTGACTCTGGCTTGCTGCCTTTAACCTAAATTTCATTAGAGCAACCCGGAGTTATCTTCTCATTATTATCATCAAGAGAAGATAACTCTGTACTTGGTGATACCACCATCAATAATGTAATCTAAATACTATATTACTTGATAGTTGATACTTATTACATACTTGCTACATAATGAATGGCATATATTTTCCAATGACTAACGATTTTTTGAAAAACAACCCGCTTTATTTTTCTTACTTGTAGAAACAAAATAATACATCTATGTTGTATGTCATCTATTATAAGTAGCAAATATGTGTTACATCGATGTCTTTACCTGTTTTTACCTATGCATGTACTATCACCTGTGTCTATACCTGTGCATGTACTATCACCTGTGTCTATACCTGTGTATGTACTATGACTATGAGAACCATAAAATGATGACAATGCTAGCATATATTTTAATGGGTTAGGCACTGTACTGTAAAGGGACTAGGTTCGAGTTCCAGTTTACGAGGGCTCTCTATTCTATAAAGTATGTATAATACTGAAAACTAAATGCAACACATCACTGTAATACTTGATGCAGCTTACCAGGGAATAAGAACTTCACTAGTCTTCTCACTGGTTGGAAAATCTCCCAGGACCTAGCATGATCATCGAGTTGAGGTGGTAGGTGGTGTTAAATACGTCCACTCACCAAGAATCACCAAAGAATAAGGCCGGTCGTAAGTTTTTCTCTTCGTGACTTCCCGTCTCCTCGTTCTTCGCTGTTTACCGCTACACTCCGGATTAGCCAGTAACTGTAAAGCCTTTGTTTCTGGAAATACTCATAATACGATAATACAACAGGTGGTAGGTGAGGTTGTTTACCTGCCCTACCCTGTAATATTGCTAGCTAAGAAGCTAGGCTAGAGAGCAGACAACCCCATGATGTTGAGGTATTCACATTTTTATGCTACTAGCATAACCTGATCACTGCATACAACATAATATTTGCTTACATGCCTTGCTAGTAGGGGTCTTATTTGGGTGACCCGTTAGGTTGTGATATACTACATTTATAGTCTTACGAACAGAAGCAAATAAATATGTTTTGGGAAAAGGGGCTTGATGATAGAGCTATTATTGGGAGTAGCAGTCTCGAAATAATAAAGATGTCAAAGCTTGAAAATGTCTGAGGAATAAAATTGTAGTAAGATATTAGCGAAAACCAAAATATTAAACAGAAAACAGTCACAACTACAAGATAACAAGGTTAAACGAGAACTATAATGTGATAAGCAGCAGCTTTATAATGAGAACAGCTTCAATGAAACTGATGCATTCTGAACAAGGAGTCATGATCTCCTCCCTCCCGAAGGGGGATATAACTCATTGATCTACATGTAGATGGTTAATAATAGTAATTTGATGCATAATGATTCTAGAATCGTTCAATTATATCTATTGCCATAATGATCAACTGAATATACTTAACTGGGACTTTGTCTAAAGGAATTGACCATTGTTCACTTTGTAATGCATGTTGGGTGACACGACACATGATCCTTGCTACTATGTTCATCTACACACACCCTCACTGCTAATCGCCTATTAGACTCTCTGATGTAAAGCTTATTACAGTCATGCATGTCTTTTGCGGGCATTTCAATTTACACACAATGTACTTGTACCTACCCTACTGGAAGAAATTATTAGCGGACTTAATTTTGACGAATCACCAGCACAATATTGAAGTAGCAGACTTTAATTTTAGCGAATTTTGAACTAGCATAATTTAAAATCACACCAAGTGTTGTTTTCTATATAAAACTTCAGATTTTACTACTAAAGCTATAACATTTTTGAAGGAATTAATGATTAGCGGAACAAAGTTTCAGTGAATTTTCCAATAGCTAGATGAGCTAAAATTAATTCCAACCAGTAATTTCTTCCAATAACGTATACTTAATATTTGAAGCATGTAGCTAAGCTGGTTCCTTTAAACGCAATATCATTTGCTATTTCACCGAATGTTAAATTGCGCTAATCGACAAGTCAAAGATTTGATGTAGATTTCACTTATATACAGGAATGCCTCTAGGATAGGAAATTTATTTTGCTCATCTTAATTTTTCTAGGCCAATATGTCTTCGTCCAAATTGGTAGTGATCTTGTTGATAACGCAGTGAGGGCAAGGAGTGATAGTAGGAGCTGTCGCAGCAGAGTAGTTATAGTATACTATGTCTCCTTGGCCAGGGAAAACTTTTACATGTACATGTACATATATACAATTATACATACATATACATGCATACATATTATATACAATTACATACAGATATATATATACATAGATATTATATACAATTTATCTCTTATTGTATGAGTCGTTGGTTGGAGTATATCTTATAAGCTTTAAGGCTAATGTGTTGCTCTATGTCTAATGTATGATAAACATTACTATTAGTATGATAGACATCTCATTCTAAACTCTTAAAATGTGCTCATGATCTGTGTTGGTGAGAATATCCAAACCTCAATCCACAGCAAGCCCACCAACAAGTAACATCTACATATAGAGAATGTAGGTGAAGTTAGTGCAAGTTGGCAGGTAAGGCTGAATAATCTGTTAATTACAGCTTATAAGATATACTCCCACCATCAACTCAGACATCAAGAGATAAATTATGCAAATGAACGATTTAATGGCGGTCTTTGACGGATTATCCTGACGGATTATCAACAAGATCATTACCCTACTATCAATTTATACGTCAGCATATTGACTCAGGATGAGCAATATGAATTTCTGAACGTTTGGCATTACCGTATAAATGCAAAAGTGGAGAAACCTTACATAAAATCTT
Source organism: Himantozoum antarcticum (assembly GCA_027564295.1). Classification (NCBI taxonomy): domain Eukaryota; kingdom Metazoa; phylum Bryozoa; class Gymnolaemata; order Cheilostomatida; family Bugulidae; genus Himantozoum; species Himantozoum antarcticum. Next base: position 8,667 of record JAOQGN010028195.1, read on the forward strand.
TGACTCATAATGATTTTAGTTTTAGTTTTTGTTTAGTTTAGATTTTGTTTTTAACTCTGACTATGACTATGACTAATAGGTAGCCTACATGGACATAGTCAAAATATTTGTAAATTGCAACAAAAAAAGCTTCTAGCTACTAGGACCATTTGCTTGCCTGACCAATGGTTTGTAGTTTGACATCTCTATCTATTTTTGTAAAGACTACTCTGACATTGACACATGCTGCATATATCTTCAAGTGATTTACATTTTACAAGCCACTTACAGCCATGTAAATACAATATACAATGTTATATGGTACCGGCTCATCTTTTACATTGTAATATTATCTATATGCATGTAGGTAATTGATGACGGTCTCATCTAATGCAAAGGGTATAATAACTCATCTATAATAGTTTCATTGTTGCACATCAGTGCGTACCTGCCTACTACGCTACCTGTTGCCTTGCATGTACGTTATAGCTATAATAACTAGCTCGAGTATAGCATAGCTTGTTCCCAGTCCTCCAGTGATGAGAGGGGCCGGCAAGGGAGGAAATAAGAGAGGCAAGAGATCTTCTCTCCTCTCTTACTGGCCTCCCCCATCGTGCTTCCCCCCTGGCTATGTGTAACACAAACAATGCAATGCAGTGAGTAGATGCATGTGCATCTACTCTAGCTAATATATCAAGCGATCCTTTGATTCCATATCATAATTTGTCACGAGGACTTGTACACAAATACCGATAGTCTGATAGGACACAGACTTCAGTAGATCAGTTCTATTTATTTATAGTATCTTGCACTGCAGGTCAAAGAGAAGACAACTTTTACGTTTTGGGAAGTTCCAAACACCATCCGTAATCTGGAGACACATCTTAAAATTAATTTACGCTTTTTTCTGGCCATGGGTAAAAGTCAATTTATATACGTGTTAACTCGTCTGCCGTTCGCAAAATGTTAAGGCCTACCATTGGCAGAGAATAAAATTTACCCGTGGATGAGTTAACCCAGAAATGCAGAAGACTACCTATGGCTCACTGGCTCACTGGTTCACTGGTATATGGTTCACTCCCATATAAGTATTGTTTAGGTACATTTGGAAATAAGGCGGAACAACGAGATGGGTGGACTGGTCACTATTTGTCGGAATGTCCTGGAGGTGACAAGCTGTGGGTACTACTATAACACTATGAACAGAATGTTATGATGGTACAGCTATAAGTTCAAATAGTATAGTACAACAGTTCAAGTATAAAATATTATAATTAAGACAAGTACAAGTTTAGACATAATAGCGATAATGAGTGTCAAATTATACATTACATTATTGAGTGTACCAGGTGTAACAGGAGTACCAGATGGACACTATGATAGCCTCATATCCAGGAGTACCATTCGGCAACCCTATACATCATAATATTAAATATATGGACAACCAATATGAAACAGAAATATGGTTAGATTTTCAACTCCACCCTTCCCATATTTACTATGACCAGTCTAGCCATTGTGATTGATAACATATATACATAATGCTAGTGGGTGGTAGCCTTTTCCAAAGCAAGTGGGCATCTTGTGATGATTGCTATAATTATTTAAGCTTTCAATATTACGGAGAAAAGTTCCATCCTCCATTGGTACAGGGACAGACATGTGACTGACATGTGTACAGACAGACATGAGCGTCATTCTTCCATTCTACCTTGAGTAAATAGAGGGACCACAATCCCAATACATGTATTTGCATTTTGCAGCTACATGTATTGAGATTTAAGTAAGGTTTTTAATCAATTTTACAATAATAAATTCACTTAAATTTTATTATTAGAAATTTCCAGTTAAAATTTGGTCGAATAAACGCATTATCGGAGTGTTACCTCAACATACTTTCTTTTCATACTTTTTTGTTATAAAAATATAAGATACAATGAAATGGTGTGATACACTGAAATGGTGTGATACAATGACATCTAACCGCTAGCTAAATACTATGTATATATACTTGATACTGGCAGGTAGTGAAGATGTTGATGACTATGATTACACTGTTTACGCTATGCTGGATGCCTCTACACATCTTCTTCCTCATTATGGACTACACTAATTGGATGAAGCATACCGACATCCGGACAATTACTATCGTCTACTTTAGTGTCAACTGGCTAGCCATGTCTAACTGCTTTCAGAACCCAATAATTTACGGATTTCTCAACGACAACTTCAGGGTGAGTCACCCGTGAGTCAGTGTGAGTCAGTGTGAGTCATTTAGTCACTAAGTCTGTCATTTTATCATATATTTATTTAATTTATTTTTGAATTTGCCAAACACAGGGAACTTGTGCAGCAATTACATTCCTGCAAGCGGCAGCACGACAGAGGCAGCATGACAGAGGCAGCACGACAGAGGCAGCACGACAGAGCACGATAGAGGCAGCATTAAGGTGTCTATATTGCTGTCAGTTGAGGGCCGGAGCACATCCAGGCAAATTTCAGATTCAGAGCCTTAGACAATGCCCACAGCTCCTTAACAATGATCGTTTGATTTTTTAAATTGTTGCTTATGAATAATAACTCATCATCCACAACGTTGAAACCTGGATTAATTTAACCTAGTATTTTATTTTATACGTGTAATTAGGAATCACGTAAAATGTTTTAATGAACATATTAATAACATATCGGGGAAAAAGATTGATCCCCGCGGGACACCATTCAAAACGCATTAGCTGCTTATTATAAAATTATTATGACGGCAAATGTGGTTAGCCCTCAGCTAATAGTTGTAATACAGTATATTGTTTAAGAGTAGCATTGTGCTGTAAGTGGAGGCTGCTGTACTGCTGTACTGCTGGCAGAGTGCATTATGCATTATATACATGCGAGGCTTCCTCATCACTCAGCAGTCAATAATTACTGTAGTGCAGTTTGAGAGTTACCCTGCAAATGCCTAACCATAGCACAAATTGTCATGGTCTGCATTCTGCACCGCATAGCTCCCATTATTAGGTATATTATTACAATATTAGCAATTATAGAGCAGACCAAATGACACTTCTAATAGGCATTCTCTCACATAGAAATTATCAGACATTTTTTTGTACATTAGGCACTTTCAGATAAGGTGAAATGTTCAAAAGAGTTAAAGCTAATATAATTATTGAGATATTAATTTTATAAGAAATTCTGAATATAATATATTAAAAATTAATTAAATTAATATTAATAAATTAACAATCAGATATAGAGCCCATTCAAAGGACAGCTATTTAAGCGTTCCTAGAACAATAAACAATAAAATGAAAATATTCTAACTTGAAACTATAACTCCTCTGTCTGCATATATGGCGGGTTACCATTACCCATTGAATACGCTACTTTCTACCAAATGACGCCACTATCTTTTTCATACGGTAACGTCACAAAAATGTGAAAAGTCGTGTAGTTGTGACTGTTTGCTGGACTGTTCAATTGTGTAATAAGTTGATAATAGATAAAAAAGTGAACTTTCTTATTGTAGAACTTGGTCTGCTGCTGTCTTTTTTTGCTCCCTTCCTGAAGGCAATCGCTGTCTGAAAGTGCATATTTTGCCATTGAATATATTCTGCTCACTAACATCACAGCTCTGTAAATCTCTTTATATTCTATTATATTCTTACAATTGAGAAGTGACAGCAGAACTTGGCTTCTGTAACATTTGGAGAAAACTCAATCGCTTTAGCTAGCAGTATATCTTTTATACCAGTTACCATCTTTACACCAGTTACCATCTTTACACCAGTTACCATCTTTACACCAGTTACCATATTTACACCAGTTACCATCTCTACACCAGCCACTATCTCTACACCAGTCACCATCTTTACACCAGTTACCATCTTTACACCAGTTACCATCTCTACACCAGCCACTATCTCTACACCAGTTACCATCTTTACACCAGTGACCATCTTTACACCTGTTATCATCTCTACACTAGTTACCATCTTTTACACCAGCTACTATCTCTACACCAGTTACCATCTCTACACCAGTTATCATCTCTACACTAGTTACCATCTTTTACACCAGCTACCATCTCTACACCAGTTATCATCTCTACACTAGTTACCATCTTTTACACCAGCTACTATCTCTACGCCAGTTACCATCTTTACACCAGTTACCATCTTTACACCAGTTACCATCTTTACACCAGTTACCATCTTTTACACCAGCTACTATCTCTACACCAGTTACCATCTTTACACCAGTTAACATCTTTACACCAGTTACCATCTTTACACCAGCTACTATCTCTACACCAGTTACCATCTTTACACCAGTTACCATCTTTACACCAGTTACTATCTCTACACCAGTCACCATCTTTACACCAGTCACCATCTTTACACCAGTTACCATCTTTACACCAGTTACCATCTTTACACCAGTTACCATCTTTTACACCAGCTACTA
>JAOQGN010028306.1:0-13104 GCA_027564295.1 Himantozoum antarcticum
AGAATTATTTTATTGCATAAAAGTATATTCCAGGGGCATCTCTTCATACACCCGCAATAAACGATGGCGCGGCTATCTGTCTTTCTAAGTGGGAAATAGCGAGATCCCAGTTCTCCCTATATAGTGTTTACACAAACACGCATGCGCCACATTTTGGTTCCAATTTCTGTGAACCCCTATAGCCTCCGATGTGAACTATCCCCTTAATATCATATAGTGGTTACAATTTGCTACAAATCTACAAAGAACTCTTAGCCTAAATGATACATGCATGCAAGACAAGTTGCAAGCAAGTTTTACAATGCATGCATTTCACCTGTTACTTTATATGCATTGAAGTATGGGTTTTTAAACCAGTCTGATAGAGACAAGCTGGAGTGTGCTCATAATTTAGCTCTAAAGCTAAATTATGAGCACACTCCTACGATGTGACTTTAACTCCAAGGAAATAATTAAGGAAAGTATTAGATGCTCAGTCCTTTTTAATGCTATTCTAGCAGGCAAATGCCCACTAAATAATATTCTAAGGCAGTACCAAAATCATAATCGTAAATTGTTGAGTGCACATAAAAGCTCGATTTATAGATCTAAAGCACATACCTCATTGCACAGGAAGTCATTTTTTATAGTGCTGTAAATTTGTCTGAAAATTTAATCGATTAATCCTATCAATGACAACTTCTTAATCGAGAATTAATCTTTAGTTAATCATCCTTAATGTGTCTGTTTTAATGACTGACACATTAACGATTGAAGCATACCAGGTAGAAGATTACATATGGGATTGCATGCCTTGAGTTCAGACTAGATTTAACTAGACATTTTAGCAACATATTCAGCAATGTTTTTTTTAATAAATTATTGTTCATATTTTACTGCCGCTAACCAACTAGTCAACTAGAGTTTCTGGATGTTTACCGTCTTGGAAGAGTCGTTGATATTAAGTAGAAACCATTGAGATCTACAGTGTCTGCTAGACTGTTTAGTTAATCTTTCAGCCAACATGAAAGCCATAGTAACATATCACATCTACATCAATTTGGATTTATAAAAAATCGAAGTATCACAGATGAATTGATAAAATTTACTAATCGAACACTTTATGCTTTCGATAATGGAAACTGTGTTTTGGGAATTTTTTTATAGATTTCAGTAAGGCTTTTGACACTATGATCACATTGATTAATGGACCAAATTAAAATCTTTAGGATTCTCATACCAAGGGATAAATTGGATAAAAAATTACCTTTCAAATAGAAAATAGATCACTAAAATAAATAATACGCTATCTAATACTAATCAAATTACTTGCGGTGTTCCACAAGGCTCAGTTCTTGGATTGACACTTTTTTATATAATTATATCAATGATTTATGTGATGTTCTAAACTACCTTTCCCAATCTAATATGCAGGCGATACCAACCTATTCATCGAATCGAAAGATCTAAACAGCCAAATTAACCTCATAAACAGTGATTTACAAGACTGAACTGGTGTCTCAAAAATAAACTTATTATAAATTTTCCAAAAAACAATTACATCATATTAAAAAACCCACAAAACAAGTATATGTTCAATGAAAACTCTATTAAATTGAATGATAATATTATTAAGAAATCTGAGAGCATAAAGTCTTTATGTATTTTATTAGACCCAGCCTAAAATTGGAGCTCCTATATATCAAATAGATTAAAAAGCTGGACTCATTTTGGGACTATTTACAGAATTTCTGATTTCCTACCAACTGATTCCTTTGTTAACTCCAAATTTAGCTATTGCCTAGAAGCATGGAGAGATGCCCACAATACAACATTAATAAAGTCTTTAAATTTCACAAAAGAATCATCAGAATAATGGCCAATAATAAACAAAAAACCTCCCGATTTTTATAGCATAAAATTGTTCCATAAAAACAAAATCTTTAGAATAGATAGACTTGATAAATACCAAATTTTGATCCAAGCACACTCAGCATTTCACACTCCACATCATTTACTTCCTCCTAGTTACACTACACAATCACAAATCAACCTCCCACTTCCTCTCTACATATCAGCCGCTGGTCAAATAACTTTAACATACCAAGAACCCGCACTGTGGAATCGACTACCTAAAGACTTGAGAACAGTATCTTTCTCAATACAGTTTAAAAAAGAGCTAACGCGCCACCTACTGGGCTGAGGTTGGTGCCTCTGCTTTGTGGGCCACTGCAGACTCCATTAGGGCCTGCACCTTTACAAGCCTCGATATTATATACAAGCCTCATCAATCTCATGTGATCTAAATTATATAGATAATAATTATTTTTTTCCATTATCTATATTCTTTCCATTTTTCCTTTTCTTTCCTTCTTTCTATTTCCTTACAATGATGAAATAAAATAATAAACAAACAAACATGACTGGATGTAGTATTTGTGTTCTCATTCCCTTAGAGAGGCCTTCGTCTCTCGCACAACATCTTTCCAGCACTAGTACTCAGCATGACAATTTGCGGCTGAAGATGACTTCAAATGAAGTGACTTTCAATGTTAGTGATTTTCTGCAGGATTTTAGGAAAATTAATTTCCGCATTAATTGTGCCCCATTTTTTCTTCGAAATTAATCGTTTTGTGAAAATGATCTTGTTAATCTTTTAGCTAATCAGATCAATTTACAGCACTAATTTTTTATATCGGAATTTTTAAACTATGAGTGCTTTTGTATTTAACTTAACAAAGTAGAAACTTTGTTTCACAGCTTGTTACTTATGATCTTTTGATCCATTTTTTGGGTTATTAAATCGATTTGGCGTTTTTTGATTGATTTCATGATTTGATTTAAAGTAAAAATAAACTCAAATGTCTAAACACAGAGATTCTACATAGAACCCAACTGCCGACACTGAACTATATCTAATTACAAAGTGCAATCAGAGTGGCACAGAGTACCACAACAGAGTAACAACTACCCAGGGTCCGATTGCAGCTGTGGTTGAAAAAAATTCTCTGCTAAGGATTTTGGGCAAGATTCTTAACTCAAAACTCTTAACTCTGTTCCATATGTTCAGATCAACAGGTAAACTACCGGAGGCCGAGTGAATTTCTCTCGATTAACTACCAATTAGAGCTGAAGATTACCACCTGAAATAATACAATACAAACAAACAATGCGTGCAGTTAACTTACTTTGTACCACTTCATCGTGCCACGTGTAGGTATATTTGCCATCAGTACCCTGTTCATGGTCTAGCCCGCCCACATACATGTCCCTAGGGTCACACTTCTTAAGTGATAGTAGAGTTCCTAGTCGCTTGAGGAACTGTGCGTAGCGGTGGGAGCCATACGTGTTTGCCAGTATAGCAGTTTCATCATTAGCTTGGCCCTTTCCTACGTACACAACGCCAACCTGTAAACATCACGCGACATTAACACAAGTGAAATGGCATTCTCCTCCCTGATGTGTGTATGTATGTGTGTGTGTGTGTGTGTTTTGTGTGTATTTGTGTGTGTGTATTTGTGTGTGTGTGTATGTATGTATGCACGTATGTATTTATTGATAATACTTTGAATGTTTCAAGTTGCAAATAAAGTTCAGACACAACTATAATAATTATATCGATATAACATAACTGTTTGAATATATTCCCTGCGTTTAGGGTATAAAATGACAGAACCTTGTATGCAATCTATATTTAAAAGTTAATAATTTTGACTATATTTAGTCAGTATTCACAGCCAAATGTTTCATGCTAATGCATTCTCCAGGTGATACATATATGAATTCTGTGACAGATTACTTTATATAATATGATATGTTGCATGACTAGCATTGGAATTAGTTGCTAAAATTCCCAAGATAATAAAAAATTATAGAATTAAAAGCTAAAACCCTACGATGTATTTATAGCATTGCTTGGTAGAAATGCGAGTGTGACTGACAGTGGTTCGTTGGTCCATGCATATGTGACGTTAGCAAGAAATTTATAAAAAGTCTAAATATTGAAAGAAAAAAATGCATAATTTTTTACATTTCACACTTTTTTATATATAAATTTGATGACAATAAAGTGTCTAGCTGGCAACCTAAAATATAGTACAATAACAATATTATTATAGCCTACATGCTATTTATACAAAGTGACATCTTCCAGACACCAGACCAGACGACCACACACCAGACCAGACGATCGATTAACATTATTTATGTTCATTAAATATTAAAGGTTAATTACAGCTTCAAAATGCCTTAGTTACGAAACTGATGACTTGTATGCCCATGTACGAGTTATTTTATTAAGCAATAATAAATTATGCATATTTATGATTATGCATATTAATTAATATGCAATATTATATATCATTGACTAAAAATTAACATGTATGTTTACATCTGCATGGAGAAACCAACTCAAATCTTTTGTATTGATTTGCATCTAGGGGTTGCTAATCAGATAAAACTTTTCCCATATACAAGATTGTATTTCTTGTGACACTGGTGCATGCTCTGACCCCTGACCTCTCATACAACTTTCCACATGGTGTGTAGTTTAGGCTGGCACTCTTTGTAGTCCACTGTATTTGCTTAATTCTGTTTCATTCTTTAGTATCACATTGTCATAGGAGGCTTAGTGGTTCACAAATCCTTTAAATGTTTTCGATATATTCGTGGCAAGCAAATATAGGTTTCTTCGCTGTTAGTGATTTTCACCCTCCCCTAGTACATAAAATTTTGTGGGATCGACATTTTCCTTCCAGCGGGCACTCCTCAAGATTTATTTTGCTGCTACACCGCCTCACTGTGTTCTCCTTGGTTTTTCTCCTGGCGTCTACATTCATTGGATTGTGTTCATCGGATGTCTACATGTAATAGTATAGCATAATTTTCTTGACATTGTCTATGCAACTGTGGTTGGATTTCACTGGCTTCCGTTCGAAATTTTGCATGGTGCGTTAGTAGTAGTAAGTGCTGAGTGATAGATTTGAGAAAATGCTGTCCAATGTTTTGCCTTACACTACTGGAGTGTGGGTTATGCCAAGTTATTTTCCTAGTTCGTTCACGGATTTCATAATTTGTTTTTTTCTTATATGCGAACTGGCAATTATACCTACTTTTGCAGAGTGCTTCTGAATATATTTGGGTAATTTTGTTGAATTAATCCGCATCTGATCAAATGTTTGAGTCGGTTGTTTATACCCTCTGGTCAGTTTCGGATGATGTTGTTTGGGTGGCCTGACATATAATGTATGTAATATAGTGGAATTGGTTTCCTTGCTTTGTGAATGGTTGGTTTTTAGCGTTAAGTGTTACATCTAAGTAGTTCACAAATTTTACATTTGCTTGGATAGTGATTAGAAATTGGTTTGCTATAAATATTTCACATACGGGTTTCAGTTTTAGATTTGTTGGGAATTTTCATTAAATACTGCTAATCTGCTGTCTCCGTATAGTCCTTTATAGTTCTCAAGCTCTTTTATTAGTGCTGATAGGAGGCAGCTGTCAACCAGCTCGCATGTTTTGGTACCATAGCAAAAGCCTATAGAGACACCGAATGAGTTACTGAGTATATTGTTATGACATTGTATTTGGTTGTTAAATATTTCTAGTGAATGCTTGGCTTATATGTTTTTCCACTGCTTTATTATTGTTGTTGCAACTATTTTCTGGTTGATATTCTCCAGTAAGCATTTGCATATTTTTCCGATATCCGATTTCGTAGGGTTTATTAGTCCGCAGGTTGGTTTATTGGCAAAGTTTGCTTTATGATACTTTAAAGTTATGAACTCTTCTGTTTTTGCTAATCCTTCTATTCTAATGTCCAGTTCAAGTGTCCAGCTTCTATTCTAACGTCCAGTTCAAGTGTCCAGCTTCTATTCTAACGTCCAGTTCAAGTGTCCAGCTTCTATTCTAACATCCAGTTCAAGTGCCTTCGCAATAGTCTTTTCTTTGATGGTTGTTTTGCTTTTTGTTGCTGCACGATTTCTCATTTGTTTGTTATTTTTTCTTGGAGAAGTTTGTTGTATATTCTTTTGTCTATTCTGCAAAAGCTTGCTGTTTTATCTGCATGAATTGTGAGCTTGCCAGCTTGTTACATTCTCTTTAATGCCTTTGCTTAGTAGGTCTTGGAGTTGACATCGCATTTTTTTAACTCTACATCTATCACAATTTTAATAGCTATTCTTAGAAGATTTTTCAACTTTAGCAGATGTTTTTGAAATTTCATCGCCTATATTAATAGGTGGGGATTCTTTTTCAAGTTGAATCCAAATATTTTGTTGATGTTGTTCCTACTTCAGGGTGAAGAAAGAAGCAAACTCGACACCTCATCCGACAAATGAGTTGTTTGGTTTGTTTTATGTGTGTTATTTGTATTCGTTGTTTGATGGTATGCATTTGGGGGGGGGTACCTCCCAACTCTGTCTTCACAGGTGTAACATTTAGAATTAATTCTTAACACTTAAGAGTCAACCTAAGTCATTTTTCAGTCTTCACTCATTAGCAGGGATCCTTTCTTCCTTTCTTCGATATTAAGCTACAAGAATTTCCCACTTCTTCGCTTCTTCACAGTTAACAAGGTGGTTCTTCAATTCGTCACAAAAACCTGGTATGCCCCCCTGGTATGTTCTTGGTGTAGTAATCATACTATATTTGTTCCATAGTAATTTATATAAATATAGTTCTTGGCAGGAAGGAATTGTGCTTGTATATATTCCCTGCTTATTAGTACTCAACGGGATAAAAATGATAGAGCCTTGTATAAAATATAACTTAAAAGTTAAGAATTTTGACTATATTCATTCACAACCAATTGTTTCATGCTAATGGATTTTCCAAGTGACATTTGAATACTGTGACCGACCCATTTATGGGTCGGTCAAACCAAAGTTGTTTATGGTTGGGAGTTATTTCCTCAATGTTTCCTGTGGCTTGATATGATATGTGGTAATTGATATTTTTTATGCTTTCTAATTGATAATTGACAGTTTTTTAATTTTGATATCTTTTTAATTGCTTGTGTTTTTATGCAACCTCACAAAATTATATTATCACTTTATTTAGTGACAAATAAATTGACTCTTACTCTAACTTATATAATGCGAGATGTTGTATGGCTAGCGTTGGAATTCCCAAATTTGCAAAAATTCTCAATATGTTAAAATATTATACGATTAAAAGCTAAACTATGACGTGTTCATAGCGTTGCTTGGCAAAGATGTGCCAGTCATGCATGCATACAATAATGCATTGCATGCACGTCAAGCATGCACGATTACAATACGTTTATAAAAAATATAAAATGCAACAAAAAAAAGGATTAATTTTTGCCTTAACTTTTTATATAAATATTTGATGCCAAATAACCATTTAGCTGGGCAACCTAAAACATAGTACAATATATAGCCTACATGCCATTTATACAAAGTGATACATCTCCCACAGACCAGACGATTGATTAATTTATGTTCATTAATATGGATTATATGAATTATGTATAATATACGTATATATAATTACATGAATATGAATTATAACTTCAAAATCTCTCAGTTACAAAATTGAAAACTTATAAAGGCATTTTTATGGAAGTTTCCATGACTTGGTCCTATATGTTACTAAGAAATGTTAAATTACTCGTGGATTGTTTATGGTTGGGAGTTATTTCCTCAATGGCCATGCGTGCCATTGCAATGTAGGGAGAGGACAACTCTAGTAGACCCTTAGAAACCCTAAATACTGTCACTTCAATGATATTTATGTATTATGCTAAATTATGCTGGTTAATTATTTATTATGCTCCATTACTAGATAAGTAGATGAAAACTTCCACATTCCAGTAAAGTATTCTTTCAAAGAGCTTTAACCCTTTCACTGCCGCACGCGACCATAGTCGAAATCCAGTCTAAGTTGACATAAATCATAATTGGATGAGTTGTTTCAGTTGCTAGTCTGGGGCGCTGGTCGTTTTACATATTAGATAAGTTAGTCAACATCATTCTGGAGTTGTTTTGAATTTTTTTCCAAATTTGTTGTTACCAAGGCTAAAACAACCGTGACATTCGTTTGACATTTCACTTGCAAATCAAAATGGTGAAATTTTGCGTTTCGGGTTTCAGCTTTATTTCAGAATTATTTCAAAGTTATCAGTACTACTACGTTATAATGGGTGCCGGTGGACACTGTATAAGGCCTAGATTAAACTCTGATGAGGTTTTTCCTGCATTTGTTGGCGATACAGTCTCAAATTTCAGCTAATATAGTGATTCTGAGTCTGATTCTGATTCTGAATCCACTACCAATGCTAGTAGTAGTAACTATGATGATGAAATTGACAATACCGGAGGTGATGGATATGCCACATATTACTTTTAGTGCCTGGAAACAATCATACTTCCATGTATTTACATGTAAGTACCATCATAACAGTATCTTAATTGCAGTGAAAATACAAAATTAAAATATTTAAATTTTTTTTGGATGTTCCCTAGACAATCCGGCCAGAATGCTCTACAGACAACTCGGCAGTGAAAGGGTTAATGTACTTATTGAGAAAAAAAAAATTAAAACTCTACTAAGAAAAATAATTATGCAGTTTGCAGAATTGGTGGCTATCATTACACAATAACAATGATATGTTTCCCCACTGCATACTAAATACGTTTTACTAGTAGACGTTTGATGCTAGACATCAGTTGCATTAGAAGATGGTAACGCCTCAGACTTATTTCGATGAAAATTTACAATTTTTATTCTGTCTCAATAACTAGATCATACAACAAATACAATATTTAGTAATATTTCATAGCAAATTATGATATTATTCAAACAAATTTATAAATCAATGTGCTGTCTTGAATTTCGATGGCAAACTCACAGCCGAGATAGTAGTTAGTAGTAGCCTAGATACCGTGATCTAGCAAGAGGCTTTTGCAAGGCACCAAGTTACCCAGGCCCACCTAATGCCACCGTCCAACCGGGGGTAGCTAACTCCAAATTGCAGTAGGCTTGATTGCCCAGGCTACTAAGGTGTGGAATGGAATTCGGAATAGATCATAGCTCTGATCATCCTCGCAGTAACTGAGCATCGATCAACAAGGATACTGTGCCAAGGACCAGGGTAGCTGGTTCAGAGGAGACGATACAGAGGAGCAGGTACAGAGAAGCCGGTACAGAGTAGCCAGTACAGAGGAGCCGGCACAGAGGAGCTGGTACACAGGAGTCGGTACAGAGTAGCTGTACGGAGGAGCTGATACAGAGACAGCCAGACATACTGTCCTGGTACCTGAATACAGATTGCCATAGCGCAGTTAACACCATATGCATCAATTATAGCTCTGCTGTAACCATTGAGATTTACAGCCTCTCTTAGACAAGAGTGCCACTCTTGTCTAAGAGAGACTGTAGTGCTCAATGGCTGTAGCATCTATCATCTATCAAAACAACCGTGACCTTGAACCTTGGGTGACAGAATGGTTTTAGAAGCTAAACAGACTTTAACATAGTTGGACACCTCGGGAGGATGAATCGGAGTTCCACAGCTATTAGTAATTTGAATTTCCAATAATCTTCGATATAAACCAATTATTGCAGAACAATAGAGTATCTATCACATGTACTCAGAAAGGAGGTCGAGGCAATCGGCATCTTATTTAGACTTCCTGTCATAGATGATTAGTAGTAGTGAAGTGATAACCGAGCCTTGAACAGTATAAGCTAACATGCATGTAGAATATATAATTATTACAAGGGAATAGCCTGGAGTTATCTCCTCTATGCTGAACAACACCGGCTGTTGTACCAGTCACACAAATAATAAATTATGTCCAGTGGTGGTAACTGGACCATTCTTCAAAGCATAGTCTTGCTTGCAGTAAATAATGGTGTGTTTCTGCGCCCATTCTCCCTCATTTTGGCTGGAGTTACTTGATGTGTATGATTGTATGAGACTACAGGCTACAAAGTGCAGAAAATCCTCATCTTAAAGAGGACAGACAACTCTGACCAATTTCCACAATCTAATAACCCAATATCGATTGGTGTTGGATAGATCAGGACTAATCAGTTGAAAGCATGGGTGATCAATTAATATTATATACTTTTTGCTACTGTAATCAGAAGTCAGGTATCTTAGGTGAAAATTGAGAACCATGACAAGTTAGTACAGTGATATACCCTAGCCTCAGGTACAAGGGTCATTACCATTCAGGAAGGGGGTATATAATGTGTTAAAGCCATTCTCTATATGAGCCACCTCAGAAGCACGTACCACACAGTGTCCTATCGATATACTACCAGTATTGTTTTGATTGCCTGTTTTACCTGATAACCTTTAACCCGATTATATGGTGTGATTTCCTCGTAAAGATTGACTAAGGAAACCAAGTTCATCATGGGTGATAAACAAAATGATATTGACAAACAAAACCTAACAAACATGTCACAAAGCCTGAACAGACCTCATACCACATGGTCCATTTACCACACTCTACGTAGGAAGACAGGATTGATATTTTTTTGGCTTCATGGCCTCACTCACTGCTTCACTCATGGCTTCACTAGCCTCATGGCTTTGTGTGTTATTTGGTCATATTTACTAGTACAAAAAGAAGTGACAGAACTTATGAGGATTTAGGCTAGATGATGATGAGAATCTTGGTTACAATAATGATGAGGATACAACCAATCATATTGGTACAACCAATATGATTGGATGTAATCTGTTCTGTAAAGATGTAGCAGAGAAAGTTTCTGTATTTTATAGAGACTGGTATATTATTGCATTATCATGTATTCTTTGAGTCTTGTAGTATCTATGGTAGGCCTAGACCATTGTAGTTGTGTTGCCATCCCACATCAATCTCCAGAGAGAAATCATAGGCTGCCCTCCTCCCCTCTGGTTATTAGCCTAAACTATCTGCAGAGGCCTCGTCCTAGAGCCTTCGGCCTAGCCCTAGAGCCCTAGCCGTTCTATTGAACAAGACTAAGAGGACTGCCATATATGGCACTTGATGTCACTCCGTTTAGGGCCAGAGAACATCCAGTCTTGTCCAAAGACCCTTAGCATTGATACTACAGCGTGTACCACAATAACTTACGATTGTTTTTACAATTAAGTGAAGTGACGCATATGGGAATCAAACTCGGGTCACTTGCATGATGGCCGTGTCCCCATTCCATTGAGCTATCCCTACTCCATAAAATACCTTGTAAACTTAATTAATTTATACGCATATTATTATTATATTGATATTTAATTAATATTTAGTTTTTATAAATGCTACTAAAGTATCTTAGCTAAGTATCTTTTAGCACTTTTTCCTTTTACTTGGTATTTCCCTGCTGGCCAAAGTAATTTTAGCAGAAGTCATGTTGTTCGCGCAAAACGATATTATTATACTTCAGTTACAATTCCAATATGCATTATTAAATTATTTCTTTTATGTTTTTGAAAAAGTGCAATATCAAACGAAACAGTTAGTGAATGTTACAAAACTGGCTACAAAACCGGCACTTGTTATTATGTTTTTCGGAGAAGTATCGTTGTGTGCCATGGTGAAATCTGGGCACTGCTGAAATATGTGACTAGATGGTTAATATTGTCAACCAAATCATACTAGTCTATTGTGAGTGTATTGATTAATTGATTACAACCTTTCATGAATGATTGATTGGGATAGAAGATGATCAGAGTTTTGAAGAGCTCAGCTTCAATAGGTCATCAACTCCAACAGCTGAGACAGCCGGAGGCATGAAATATTCACTTGAAACAAAGTTTACATTGAGCCCTTTTGTTCCTTGGCAATCCCAATTAGGTTTGGCAAGATGAATATGTATATATTTCAGACCTGTAGTCTTTAGTAAGATTTTTATTATTTATTACAAAGAGATATCAAACAAATGGTATATTCCGATGAAGATCCTTCACCAGTAATATCGGTTGTCATGGTTATCAACGATTAGTTAGATCAATATAAACACATAATTTACGTAATATAAGATAATAACGTGAGACAAGTTGGTTAGTCCAGCAGAAAGACTGGTTATATCTATTATTTACTGTTTAATATAATTCAATTTTTTTGTAATAAAGGTAGTAATTTGGGTTTAATGTCTTTACTGTACTGCATTACACTGCAAGAACGATTTCCATAAAAATTTGTAGTTTAAATTAAATCTGAAATTACACCAAACTTTGCTGATCTATAGCTACCACAACGTACTGAAACATAGCACTATTATTGGTCACACAACATAGCATGTGGTATATAATATAGTACTTGATACACAAAATATAAACAGTGCATTTACCCATGTCACCCTATTATACTACACCATTAATGGAGTAATACAGAAGCATATATCACTTTTACCACATAAATTGACATCATCTACTACTTATGTCTGAATAAATTATAAAATTGGAGAGAACTAGTTGGCAGTGTTAAGAAACCCATTCAGATATACCTACAAACTTTTTCAGAAACACATTGATATAATTATATATGTAATAATTGCATAAGCCTGCGAAAGCATCATTGCTCGATATGTTTAGGTAGAATGTGAACTGTAAGCAATACGCATACACCAGGTGAATAGATAAATTATTTGAGTATAGCACACCCCGACACTTGGAATACATGGTTTTGAGATAGTTGCATCTGTTAACGGAACAAGATGCCCCCTTACCGTTCTGTGACTATCTATGAATGTACATGTAGTAGTATAATGAGTTTCTTTCAAAAACAGTGATTAGGGCAGAGCAGGCCAGAGCAAGGTAGCCAAGGTAGCACTACTACCAGTGAGGTACTTGGTGCAGATGTGATTCAACGTAATTATTATATTGGGAGAAGTCTAGATAGATACAGCAAATAAGATATGAGACCATCTTGGACAGAGGTCACTACATCATGGACAGAGGTCACTACGTCATGGACAGAGGTCACTACGTCTTGGACAGAGTTCACTACGTCTCTGCATCTTGAACAGAGGTCATTACGTCTCTGCATCTTGGACAGAGGTCACTACGTCTCTGCATCTTGGACAGTGGTCACTACGTCTCTGCATCTTGGACAGGAGTCACTACGTCGAGTAGTTTATTCGGATTTACTGCAGTAGCTTTGCAGAGGT
>JAOQGN010028417.1:0-13100 GCA_027564295.1 Himantozoum antarcticum
TGCATCTGATTACCTACCTTCATAGGACCAATCAGCACGTCAGTTGGTTGCAGTAGTACTACTACCATGGTAGCACTTGCATCAATCACACAAGATGTTTGTAAAAATGTTGACTCAAATCTCACAGGTTACCAAGGGTTTTCACCCTAAACATGGCATCCCACTTTCATTTTGCCCTGCCTAACACTAACATATTCCCACTCCAAGACGAGGGCTATATGCAGATCATGAAAAAAAACAAATAATAAAAAAATAAGAGGAATCTGTAGGCTCTGACGATTCTGGCTAAATACTCATTTGTAAACTGAATGCAATTTTTTAACTAACACACTTCTCACGCAGATGTTCTATTGCAGGCATGCCTATACAACTTTCATGCAGTTTGAAACTAAAACCTCTTGGGTGTGTTACCACACCCTTTACCAATAAATCATGGGTCAGATGAGGTCCTCTTGACCAAGACGTTGTGGGTGAAGTGTCGTCCTCTAACCCAGACATTGTGGGTCAGGTGTCGTCCTCTTCACCCCGATCTTATTAGTGAAGTGCTCTCCTGTTAGCCAAGACATTGTGGGTGAAGCGTCGTCCACTTAACCCAGATATTGTGCTTGCGGGTGAGATGTCGTCTTCTTAACAAAAACCTTGTTGCTCAGGTGTCATTCTCTTAACCATCATTTACTGAACTCTTTTGGGTGCATTTGTAAGTTAATGGCTCGAGTGCTGACATTACTGCTTTTATAATTGCATAATGCTGTAACAGTTAGCCCCCACTCCCTTAGATTGAAGAGAACGGTCACAGGATCCCCGGCAATGTGTGTGAGAGGAGACCAGCTAGAACTCTCATTATCATGAGTAGTTGGGAATTCCAGCCTGCCTATAGCCGGGGAAAGGGACTTTGTGAGTTACAGAGGGGTAGAGACAGATTGTGTGATTATGCTGGGAAAGAAAGGCTCCCCAGCAGAAGGGCTGGGGTTACTATGTCTGTGGGCAAAGACATAGGAGTCACAAAAGTGGTCAGTACAATATATAGCAAGGTTACAACAAGGTATAAGGTATAAGAGATAGCAATATAGAGTTTGAGTATATGTTCAGAGTTAGCACACAGTGCAACTGCTCTGTCCAAACTACATTATATGAATGAGAACGCCTATACAATTATGTCACTTATAGAGTAAAAGATACATCTATGCAGGATTGGTTACTTATGGCAGAGCTGGTCCAACATCCAGTGGTGCCGGCTCTACTATTGAATAAACAACGACCAGCAGTGGGTAGGCCTGCTAATAGAGTAGGGGATGCATAACATGATCAGAACACAATGTAATTGGTGTAGATATGGGTCCTCGAGTTATTTAGAGTCGGTAAATCCAGAGGAGAAAAGTACATGCAAAGCTATCGCAATATCATCTATAATGGTAAAAGTAATACTTTTAAGCAGTGATGAGTTGGATATGAAAATGTCCAGCAGTCATTGTGACAAGCATCCAAAGAGTTCCTTGATGAAAATGAGGCTTGGATCTTAGGTTAACATGTTAATGCTCTCAAACAAAGCGACACCAGCATCGCACCAGTCACATATTTACCAAGCACCAGCAATAGCTCTTATGTATGTAGAATACATAGCATTGGGGTTTCATTACATAGCATTGGTGCTTGCCATGCTTCAAAACAAGGACCACCACCTCAGAATGAGTTTTTTATGAAACAAACAGCTACAAATCTACGAATTTATTAAATACAAACAGGCAATAATTTGCAATAATATCTTGCATCCAGTATTCACTCCTTTAGCTGCGTAATGCAACCGAAATGGAATATTGTGGTATACATAGGATGTTTACTTATTTTCCAGTCCATCTTGTTGTACCATCAGCTAACACATAAATATATTTGGTATATATAAATTACTATACTGTATGTTTCAGTGGTGCAGTGCTAGAAAGTCTGATAAACCGCGACTTAAATTGCTGGATGTCCTTAAAATGACCGTATGCACATAGCTTCACCAAATGTCAAATGTGACAGTACTATCGTCACTCAAGCAATTCTGCAGCAGTGGTGCTTCACTTGAGTTGTGGCCCTTGATTTGCAGGTGTTGTATACAGCAGAAATGGCAACTCTGTTCTGGCTAATATTATTATTATTAGAATCAACAGTCACACTACTACAATAGGAGTCTAAGTAGCTGATTAATATAGTTCTCCGTCTGGTCTTTGAGTGGTGACACAAGCTAATTGGAAAGACATACATTTGACATGACTAGAAAATACGACCATGAAGGTTTTGCCCGTTGAAGGTTTTTCCTCCTTGCCAATCGAACTAATAATAATCTAAATAAATTAATAATCATGGAATGTGCAGTGGGTCTCCTCAATTAGCTATGCAAATTAGCAATACTCCAATTAGCAATTCAAATTTTCCAATTAGCAATTTAAATTGGAAAACCACTTGAACCTATATGCCTGGTGAACACAGATATGTTATTATATCTGAGCCCACTAGATATGCATAACAACTATAATAACATTTATGATGATATTATTATTATTACTTTTAAAATAGTAGCAAAAGCCCTGCTATAATTAATTGACAATGATAACATTGCAATAAAAACATGATTCAACCAACCTAATTGAAGCCAATGGTGCATTGGCAATTGAAACAAAAGGTTAAACACCTGCCCGATGATGGTTCAGGCGGCTTGAACCTGGCAAGGTGTTGCAGTTTCCCAGACCGAAAATCGTGGAAAATATTGTCGCTAAAAGGAATAAAAATAGTACAAGAACAGTTTAAATGAACACTTTATTCAATTCAAATTCACAATTCCTTATTAAATATAAATATAGAACATTTACAAACATGAAAGTTACAAAAATAATATACGTCAAATAGTAACTTTAGTGTCATATCATTTAGATACCATGATATGGCCAATACATAATAATTCTTATACTGTGGTTAACAACATTGATTACTAAACAGTCGTCAAAACAACATTTATTATTAACAAAGCATTACAGTTACAAAATTTTTCGTTGAAAATGAAAAGCAGTGAGTAAACACCGTTTTCCTTAGAAACTACCTTTTGGAGCAGTGGGTAAACTAGTTTACCCAAGTTTCACTACCAATACACCACTGATTGAAATTAAATATAGCAACTAAAATAAGACAAGTGAAAAGCTGGGAATTATTCACTCTGTTTACTTAATCAGATCAGCTGCTGCAATATATTGGGATGAAGCATTTGCCTTTAGCATTGGCACCTTACAAGAAACTTGCCAACATATGCATGGCATCAAAAACTTAGATATCCATCCTACCAAGGCCCATGATACAGTACTGTGATCTGTCGAAGAGAGTGATCAGAATGAAAGTATGGTTTATAATATGGAGTAAGATGTGTGTATATTTCGTGCCATATGGAGTAGTCAGCCCTCACCTACCAGTCGCTAGCTATTCCATTTATACCAGATATATCTCTGTGTTAAAGAGGGCGTTCCTTCTAGGAATACTAAATTAGCCAAATGTTATGAAATTGATATTTTCAAGAAACATGATAGCAAGGTCCCAGAACTTTTCATATCAACCGACCTATTGGAGGTAATTATGCAATATAACTGGTAGTTATTTCCTTAGCTTCCAGGCTTCTGCTGGCTATTATAGCTGGACCAATTTACAGGCCTACACTGTATATAATAACAGCAATAATTTAAAAGTTGAGTGAGACTTACCAAAGTATGAGGGAAGTTGAAACTCGACTATAATTATTTGAGTAGCACTGCTGTAGAAACTGGACCAATGGAATACTCGAGCTGCACTGATACACGGCACTATTTAACAGCTGGATCTGGTGGGAAGACATAGAGAAAATGTCATCATAGGTGAAGACCTAAACCACTGGAATCTTCAACAGCCCGCCAGTCCAGGTGAACTAAATCGACCAGATAATAGGACCAATTACACTGCCAACTGCTGGTAAAACGCATTAATCTATCTAATATCAATGTTTCGGTCAGCCACAGAAATCACAAAGGGTTAGAAAGTTGAAAACTGGTTGGTATATGGGCACTTTGAACAGCTACTTTAACAAAGCCAATTTATTTCATTATCCCATCATGTTAATCTCATAATTAATCCTTATTGTTATGTTATGCCTGCAGTTTGAGCTTGACATTTAGCATATAAACTGCAGGCATAACGTAGTATAGCATTATAATGCATTCTGTCTGCGGTTTGAGCTTGACAAAGGACAGCTAAACTGCATGCAAAATGTATTATCATTGTAATAAGTGTTGCTTGCAGATTGAATTTGCAAAGGAAACCTGAATAACTGAATTAATCTTACTAGATCATCGCAATGAGTATTTTGAATTCAGTTTAGGCCAAAGAGAGTTCAAGTTTGAAGGCAGTAATTTGTGAAGTATGAAGCATCCTTTCACCATTAATTTTTTTGACTTTATTGCCCAATTGATACAGCATATTGTGTGTGATATTGGCATAATTTTATTTATTTTGAATAACAGAAATAATTGTTTCGTTAATGTGACCACATGCAAGCAATTGATGCTATAAATAATAAATGATCAGAACTAGCAGAATACAATAAAAACAAAAACAATTGAAACATAATCCTAGCTCATCATATCAGCATTGAACATTTAGTCCAAGCCCGATTGATCGTCAGATCTGTGTCCTAAATTTAGAGTCACAAGGATGAGCGAGTGAAGTATTTAAATATATTTAATTCATAGACTTTGACTTTTCGATGAGGGAGGCAAAGATACAAATTTGTTTTTGAATTTTCCATGTGTAGGCCACAACATATTATACTATCCATCGATATATCAACATTTAATGACAGATACTTCAAAAAAGGGGCTGATTCAAGGCAAACTTCCAGCCCAGGATGCTTCCACTCAATTGCATCTCAAGATTCTGTTGTCAAAAACCTAATAGGTGGTGAGGGAGTGAGGGATTTGAGTTTTAGGTTTATCCCTAATTCTGGATGAGTTTACTAAAGTAAAGTAAAGCGCTAAATTTACTGTTAGGAGAGCCTCCAAAATATGATGTGCGGGGGACACGGATCTAATAATTAATTTAGCTTTGCCTTTTTCCAAATTGTGAATCAGGTCACTGACATCTGCAGTTGGCAAGTTCGACCAAAAAAGTTTTCTGGGCTCTGGCACGAAACCTGCTAGATTTTTATTATTTCCAATTTCTTTCCAGGACAGTTTTCCACTGGAAAGATTTCACTTTCCAGTCTTCCAGTTTATTTTAATTTTTTTTGCTTTTTGCAACGTTCTCACCATCATCACATTAATGAAACAATCATTATTTAAAATAAATAAATTATGTCAATATGGCGTATCAATCGAGCAATAAAGTAAAAAAAGTTAATGGTGAACGGATGCTTCATAAATTGCTGCCTTTAAACTTCAGCTCTCTTTGGCCTAAACTGAATACAAAGCACTCATTGTAACGATTTAATAAGATTTATTCAGTCATTCAAGTTCCTTTGCAAATTCAAACTGCAAGCAAAACATGTTACAATGATATAATACATTTTGCATGCAGTTTAACCGTCCTTTGTCAAGCTCAAACTGCAGACAGAATGCATTATAATGCTATACTACGTTATGCACGCAGTATATATGCTCATTGTCAAGCTCACGCTGAAGGCATAACATAACAATAAGGATTAATGACAAGATTGACATGATGAGATAATGAAATAAATTGAATTTGTGAACGTAGCTGTTCAAAGTACCCATATACCAGTTTTCAACTTTCTAACCCTTCGCGATTCCTGTGGCTGACAAAAATATTGATATTAGATGGTTTAATGCTTTTACCAGCAGTGGGCAGTATGACTTAATATACATTAGACACTGTACAGGTGCAGCAGGTTGGCCGATATTTAGTAACTGACTGATGTTAATAGTGTTGGTGAAACACAAATCATGACAAAACATTGGGTAATGGAAGAAAAGCCTGAATAGTCACACTGGGACAACTGAGGGAGAATTGGGCAAACAAAATACGCAACTGCGTGTGAACAATTATGTGATGTTGGACATGACATATTACTATTCTTCCCATGGTCATACAAGTAGAATATATGAGGCTTTGGAATCCCCTCTTGTACTAAGTTATGGCTCATTGATGGCCTACCCATTGATGCCCATTGATGGCCTACCCATTGATGGCTGTTGCCAGAGAACAAGTACCATTTACCAATAAATGGATGCTTCTGGCCTTGTCACCCTTGTCAGACAATGCATTGCACACATATTTACCCCGTCAAAGAGTACCAATGAGAGCACTTTACTCAGATCCTTTTGTCAAGGCAGAGTATTTGAAACAGCTTGGCTACAACTAGTGAGTATTTGGGAGTGCGTGTGGGAAGATTTGGTTGACGAGAACTGCGGGATCAGGGCCTGTTTTTGGCATTTTCTACCACAGTCTCTATGGTAGCAGAGGAAGCATGGCACAGGAAGAGGTTGTTGAACAGATTGCCAATGGGAGTTTCTATGGAATGATAGAGTGTGACATCTCCGTTCCCAAACACCGAGGGAAAGAATTTGAAGAAATGGCTCCCATATTCAAGAACGTTGACGTATCATGAATGGAACTTAGTGACCACATGAGAGAGTATGCCGAGCAAAATTCATTCTTACAGTGACCTAAGAGAATGCTGATCAGAAGTACATTTGATAAGAATATTCTTCTAGTCAGTGATCTCGCCAATTGGTATCTCATGGTCTCATCATAACCAGAGTTCACAAGCTTATCGAGTACATTCCCAGAGAGGTGTTCTGGTCATTTGGTGAATCGGTTAGTGTTGTGAGGAGATGGGGAGATGAGTTCCCGCACCTGGCTCTATGGTCCAGCACTAGAAAGTTGACTCAAAATTCTGTCTATGGTAAAACTATCACAAACAAGGAAAAACGCATCACTGTGAGCTATGTGGAGGGAGACAAAAATGCTTCGCAGAAAATAAATAACATGAAGTTTATCGTTTGGAGGAGATTGATGAGGAGTTCTATAAGATCACCTCTCTGAAAGAAAAGTTAAAATGTTACACTTGTCTTGTGCTTACATTGGGATAGAGTTTCATATACCGTACTCCACGTTTTCTCCTTTTGACCAAACCTGTCAGTTTAGAGTTGTGATATCTTTAAATTTTCGTTTGATGCTAAAACAAATGCTTAGTCGTATTGGAAAATGATGATGCCGTTGGAGATGTTTGACTTGATATATTATTATGTAGCCTACATATGATGCGTATACAATAAAAATATATGTTTATTTATTTTTTCATTTTTAGTTAAACATAGTCGTTTCTGCTGTGCTTGGATTTGTTATACTACAACTAGCTTAGCTCTGAGTGCTCCAGTTGTACTATGATTTCATGGATAGGTGAGTTTGATGAGGTGATTGTGATATTTGCATGTTTGTCTAGATGTATGCGCACGCACTCCCCATCCCATTTATTTTAATGGTATCTAAACTTGCAATTAAGCTGGTACATATTTAAGCATTGTAAACACTCATTTTGAATTCAGACTGAAAATTCAAAAAGTATAAGTGAACTTATAACAGTAAATTCAGCTTTTTTTCTCTGTTATCGGGTAATCAAAGTTGTTTGTCAATTCTTTTTCAGGTTAGTGGATAGAAGCAACTTCGAATTTGTGGACATGGATATGGACAGTGCATATATGACTCTCACCGGCTCCATCATAGATATTATACGTCCATCCATGCCCACCACCTTTTATCAAGAATACGGGGCGTGGTTCTCAAGGCTATACTGTGATGATCACAAAGAAGCTTTCATGGCAACAAAGCTTTCCTCTGATAAGTCATGGTAGTTAATGGGGTACTGCAGGCTAGCGCACTCCTATGAACAATGCGCACTGGGTCTATTTAAAGATGAGTTTCAAGGTGTGGGAATAGTAGCCTTGAACTCTAAAAACTTATTTTTGTTGGTCCAATGATGATAAGGATTCTAAGTACAGTATAAGGGATTGAATAAGAGGATTAATGTGCTTACCAAAGAAAAGTTTATGTGAGTGCTAGAGACTAAACATTCCCACACCAACACTAACAGAGGTTTTGTGAAAAAAGACAAAAGGGTGAATTCGGATGGTGTTTCAACCACCAACATCAAAATTTGACTCAATTTCCAATAAGAATTACATCAAATTTATTTTCCATTACGATGTTATATTGTTGATGGTTTCATTCCTGCTCTGGTCCAAGGACAGGACGACAGATGATCCAACACGCAAGGACTGAAGTGGTCAGTGGCCACCGAAACCTGCGTAGTGATCAGTCGGCCCTCAGTTCTAATCGACCTAGAGCAAGTAGACAGCCACTACAGGACGGAGTGGAGCTTCATAGCTACCCGAATCATGGTACTGACTTGTCTACAACCAGTTCCCGGCATATCAGACGCAGATCGATGCTCACACTGTCCAGGGTTGATGCAGACACTGTCTGCCGCCCTCCCAGTGTAGACCCGTCGATTTATTCTGATAGTTGATGGGAACAGGGAATGCACATGAGGGAACCAGAAAGTTTCCTTGCAGACACACCTTACCAAGTGTCTGCGGCCAGAGCAGTGGCGAGGCCACAACCTACTCCAAGGAGTAGAAGGAGAATGTATAGCGGTACCACTGGTGAGCCAGCGTCGACTCACTTTTCTAGTGCTATACCTGTGTCTAGTAGACGTGTCACTGTCGACAGAGCCAGTGGCCCTACGGATTGGGAGATGCATAATACCTCCTTGCCGGCAGCCCCTTCAGTCGACGTTGTGAAGGAGCCTGTACCAGCTGAAAGGGTGTCAATAGAGCATCCACCTATGCATGGGCAGTTCTCGTACGTCAGTACGACCTCCCACGCTATGCTCGGGGGATTGAAAACACCTAAATTCGATGATACAGGAGATCTCGGCATCTTCCTTGCCAACTTTCTCGATGTGGCAGATGTCCATGAGTGGGACGAGAAACTCATGGCTATCCACATGTGACAGAGTCTGACTGGCAAGGCAGCTGCAGTAAAATGTCACTCTGGTCTGGTGGACATTGTGGCTGAACTGAGGGAGTGATTCGGTTTGACCGAAGACCAGGGACGAGAGAAACTTACTGCAATTTCGCTCAAGGGCACTCTCCATGATCTAGGTGATGAGAGCACCACACTAGTAGTGACTACTTACCCGAGAGAGTCTGCAGCGCAACAGGCGGCTCTTGCAGTCGAACGCTTCACAATGGCTATGAAAGATCATGCGTTGCGAAGATACCTGTACTTCGCTAAGCCGGCATCTGTGCCTGAAGTTATACAACCGACAGAGGGTTACCATAGGCTGGAGATGGGCGAGGTGGAACATGGCATAATAGCTGCAGCCGACGTCCAAGAACCAGCCAAAGGGAAGCCCCAGTCGTCGACCCTAGATAGTAAGCTAAATGCACTATCCACTCAAGTCGAGTTTCAGGTGGAACAGATACGCTGACTAGAAGAGCATCTACAAGCTCGGTCTACTAGTGGACCTGCAAAGGTCGACCCCCTGGTAATAAGAAGCCACATCAGGACGTGTGCTACTTTTGTCGGAAGTCCGGGCATATACAGAGGGATTGTCCGCGCAGATAGTGTACCTGTCTGGAAACCGAAAGTCGGAAAACTAGTTACGTCCACTACCTCGGGTGTAGTTGGGCATAATAATGTTAAAGCCCGATCAACAACAGTTACGTGGTGGGACCAGCAGTCTGTGGACAGTGCTCATACGAAGTCGGCAGCGGCAGCCGTCGACCAAGTCAACCTGGCCAGAACAGCTACTGTAACACCTAATACTGAGATTGAGGTGACCGAAAGAGCAAAAATCCATTCCGCTCCTGCTGCCAATAGTATTGCTAACCTTGGCCAGACAATTGAACGCAATATTTGTTCTCTGAAATATTGGAAGTCTAGTTACTATTTACCAAGACGTATGTCGACTGCATCAATACCATGTACCCTCTGCTGGATACCGGATGTAGTCTAAGCATACTGTCGAATAAGATCTTCGACCAGGTGCCTGAGAGCCTAAGATCGACTCTCCAGCCAACGACCTCAGTAGGCAAGCTAGCGGATGGCACGATGCTCCCATTCCATGATCAGATTTCCGTGTCAGGAACAATTCGGAGGATGCCCATTACTGTAAACTTTACAGTGGCACCCATAGACAAAGACGCAATCCTTGGAATGCCGTTCTTTGTTGATTATGACTGTACATTCTCTTTCAGTAGTTCTGAATTTTCCATTGGAGGTGTAGCTCTGAAATGTGTCGACCATGAAGGCTCACAAGTGACAAGGCCTGTGCAGCTGGTATAGGCGGTCACTATCGCTCCTCGGCGTGAGACCAATGTCTTATACCACCTTGCCGTCCTTAAGAATGATTTCCGAGTTGAGAGGAGGACCAGTACTGGTAGCAGGTACTGTAAATATTCCTAATAACAGTCATTTATTTGTCAAGTGTCTGAACCCTGGGTCTGACGAGTTGTCCATACCAGCTGGAACAAAAATTGCTACTTTTACCCTGCTGAATGAGGATGAACTGAGTGAGGGAGGAGCTGCTCCGCCTGCGTCGACGGCTTATGTTAGTCAAGTCGACGCGCAGACGTAGGAGCAAAGAGTTCCTGCCCATTTTGACAAACTGTATGCCAGTGTAGTGCAGTACAAAACTGCTAGAACGAAACGGAGAGAGCAATTCTCTCTGAGTCTTTAGTACGTTATCAGGAAGTATTTAGCACCGATGCCAGTGATGTGAGGCAGACTACATTGGTTGAGCATTCCATTCCTGTAAAGGCTGGAGTGAGACCGATGCATCAACTGCCCCATCGACTGGGTCATGAAGAACAGTTTGAAGTCGAAAAGCAGCTTCAAAAGTTACTTGATCCGAATATGATGGAGCCAGCCTCAGGGGCATGGAGCTCTCCTGTAGTGCTGGTCAAGAAGAAGGACTGTAGCTGGTGATTCTGTATCGTCTATATGCGGTTGAATGATGTCACTCAACATGACACCTGCCCTCTACCCAGGATCGACAAAAGCCTTGATGCTTTGGCAGGTCCTCGCTACTTTACGATCCTGTACCTGACCAGTGGTTATTTGCAAGTGCGACTAGATGCCGATGCCGAGGAGAAATCAGCATTATGTACTCATTTTGGGTTATGGAAGTGGAAAGTTCTGCCATTTGGAATTGCTTCCTCCCCAGCGACTTTTCAGAGGTTGATGGAAGGGTGTTCCGAGGCTTGCACTGGAGCATACTACTGCTTTACCGAGATGACATAATAGTCCTCAGGGATGTCTTTGAAAGTCACTGCAGTAGGCTCGAAGAGGTACCACAGTGCCTGAGAGCAGCTAATTTGAAGCTAAAACCTTCAAGATGTTAGTCTGAGCTTTTCCAGACGTCTGTAAAGTACCTGGGACATGATTGTCGTGTCGAGTGAAGTTGTGTCGACAGACCCTGAGAAAGTCAGCGCTGCGGCAGACTGGACCTTCCATCGAGTGTGGCGGAGGTACAGGCCTTTCTGGGTACTGTTGGATATCAAAGGCAGTACATTTAGGCTCTTGCTACCATAGCTGAGCCCTTGACACACCTCACTAACAAGGGTTAGCATTTGAGTGGGACGATGGTACAGTAGAAGTGTTTGACACGCTTAAGTGTTGTTTAGACTCTGCTCTTGTCATTGGCCACCCCGACCACCGCTTGGAGTACATTCTCGATATGGACACCAGGACCTGTGGTACCGGTGCTGTGTTGTCACAGGTCCAGGATCGAAAAGAGGGGGTGATCACCTATTTCAGCAAGACCCCTTAGTCCACAGGAAAGAAATAACTGTGTAACTCACCGTGGGCTGCTCGCAGATTGCAAAGCAATAAAGCGAGCTTTAGACCCTACCTGTATGGTTGAGAATTCAGGCTATGAACTGACCACGCCATCCTGATCTGCCTATGTCATAAGGCAGAATGCAGTAATCAGGTGGCACGATGATTAGAATTACTAGCTGAATTCAAGGTGCACCCGGATACAGCTGTCTATGGGAGGGTCAACCGACATCCAGGTACTAGCTGAGCCATAGACTGATGATGCAAAGGCACAAGGTCTTGTTTGCCAGCTCGGTACATGGGCAGGTGCTCATACAGGCTTAGACAGGTTCCACCATGTCGGACGTCCAGTTACCAGTGCAGCTGACCAGAAAATCGACCACCCTGGTCGCCATCATGTCGATTAATCTGTGTGCAGGGTCTCGAGGGACATAACCTGCAGACCAGATCGACATGGAGTCCTATATGATGAAGGTGGCTCCTCTGTGGCAAGTGGATGGCGGACGATGGTGTCATTGGGCGACAAATGGGGGCAACCAAGCTATCTGTTTCCAGTCATAGCCATGAACAACCAGAAAAAGCCCACAAATGGAGGACATTCATCAGCAGCTGTTCCTGCTTTCTGTCGAGGCGATGCAGAGAGAAGACAATCCGCATGTGCAATGATGTGTCTGATTTGGTAACCTTACAGAAGAGCGATGGAGACTTGTCTCTTGTCTACCTTGGCTAGTAGAGCCTGGGATGTAGCAATATGTCCAAAATCGCTATGACAGGAAGTAGTGTGGGACTGTCACAATATGGCTCACTCCAGTGTAATGTGTTTGCTGAGCTGGATAAGGCTGGACTGGTTTTGGCCAGGTATGACAGCTAACCTCTGTCACATCATCAGATCATGCGATATTTGCCAAGTATCTAAAAAGAGTGGATGGCCTTCCCAACAGACACATGGCCATCTCTTAGTTGGTCGACGATGGCAGCAAGTCGCTATTGATTTATTCGGCCCTATGCCTATGACCGAATCTGGTAACAAGTGGATTCTGGTGATCACAGACCACCTTACCAGATGGCAGGATGTGCTTGCCATTCATGATGTTACAACACCAGTAGTTGCGCATGCCTTTGATAACCATATGTTCTGTTACTTTTGTCTTCCAGAGTGCTTGCACTCTGATAGAGGTTCACCGTTCAAATCTGAATTAATTCAGGAGCTGTGCAACCACTGGGGGGGGGGGGGGGAGGGA
>JAOQGN010028527.1:0-13099 GCA_027564295.1 Himantozoum antarcticum
CCTCACTTCCTACACAGGTAAAGTTTGTTTAATGTGTTTTCATTAATTTCAACTTGGGCACAACTCTCGCATTTCTCTCCTTCCAAACCAGCCCTCGCCAAATTTGACTCTTGCATTGCGAGGGTGCGAGATAGGGTATTGGGCCTGAGTTCTAATACTGTACTAGTAGTATTCTTCCACTGTACTAGTAGTACTCTTCCACTGTACTAATTAAGGGCAGAAGGAGTAAATTTTGATATTTATATTGTAGGCAGAAGAAGGCAGATTGCCAGATTCATGCGGGGATTGTCCCGGTAGGTACTATGCAATTACAAATATTTAGATGTTTTATTTTATACAACTAATCCCAATGCCAATTGGGGAGGGGGGGGGCATTTTATTTAGCTCATTGTCCAATGTCTATAGGACATTGGGCTTTATCACCTGCTTCTGTGGCAAATTACAGGCTACAGCTGTAGTGGTTCCTTGACGTTTGGGTATTGCTGTTTGAGGATAGGGGTGTGGGGTTGGGGTGGTTTTGGAAACCTGCTTGAAATCAATACTAAAGAAATTATTGTGATTGTTATTCAATTAGTATTGAAACTACTAGGCACTGTATTTCCTAGTAGATTTTTAACATTAAACATGTAAGC
Organism: Himantozoum antarcticum; assembly: GCA_027564295.1. Taxonomy (NCBI): domain Eukaryota; kingdom Metazoa; phylum Bryozoa; class Gymnolaemata; order Cheilostomatida; family Bugulidae; genus Himantozoum; species Himantozoum antarcticum. Next base: position 633 of record JAOQGN010028527.1, read on the forward strand.
GCATTAACTTATTGTGAGCTTTGTCTTATACAAGGCAGCAATACCAACAGACCGGCCTCCGAAGTCAATTTTTTGTCTCGGTTTGACCTAATTTAAATTTAAAAGATAATTTGAGTTGTCTTAAGAGAGCAGTTTGTCTTAGAACTGGTTGAAATGGCCCGCATCCGCTCATCATGCACATCGCATTATCATGGCTCTGACATTATCATAATCATGTACCTATCACCATTATTATTATAGTACGTCTCTAATATCAGTGCAATTACTGCTTGGCAGTTGTCATTTTTTCTTATATATTGTGATAATTGCCACCCTTCCCCCGCGCCGATTCTTGGGTGCTCAGAATCAGACGCTATCTTAAGACTTACATTATATTATCACTATTTGCATATCATTATGTGCCGTATTTCTATGTTTTTCTATCTCATTTTGTGCAGCCAGATTTGACTGGCCATGCAGTAGGCAGGGATGATTCTGGGTGGCTGTACAGCTGGTAGACCCACTGAATAAATACTATAAAATAATATAAGCAGAGCACAAGGCACTGCCTCTTTCATTCTTCATGTGTCTTCCAATGAGGAAGGTTGCCAATAAAACATTATTATAAGAAATCCAGCTGTGACCAGCTGTGACTATCAATACATATCTATACTGTGTAATTCCTCTGAGGAGAGTGTACCTAGTCTCTGACTAAGTACCCTTAGAGGGTAGGTCAGTCGTCAGCTCCAACGGCTCGTTGTCAAAACCCAGTCGTTCTGACTGATTCGTGTTCGGTCCTCTGTTGAGTGGTCTGCCGGCTGTGATAGTGCAGGAGGGTTGCCTATGGGTGTGTAGTTGTATCTGATGTCTTCTCTGGGACTGGCTGGGAACTGTTACATTGGTGGCAGTGGTGAGATTGAAACAAATCCATACCCTGGCGTCCGTAGCAGAGAACCCTTTGTGCCATGGCTGGCAGACGAAGTCAGCTAGAGGCTGAGGACGATTGGCTTGGGATGTTTGAATGAGGTCCTTGAAAGGACTTAGGCAAGACCACCAGGTGGCAGAGATTGGTTCAAAGCCCCCAGTATGATGGAGAGGGTGTTGTTGATTACTTTCTGTAAACCTTTATGTAGGTAGCAGAGGCCAACGATTGGGTACCCGCTGCCATATTGCTCTACCTCAGAGAGGCTTTGAAAGGAGAGGCTAGGGAATGTGGTCATGTCAATACCTTTCCTGGTACTACCCTCAGAACACATTTTGCGATTTCCCCTAAAGAGGCCCGAGCCAAGCTCACTGGCCTGTGCATAGAGTTCAAGACAACTCTACAGGAGCATGCATCAGAGGTAAAGAAGTTAGTTAACGTAGCTTATGCTGACCTTCTGGATGAACATAGGACCAACTGGCTCTGGACACCTGTCCACTGCTTTGGGTAATGCTCACCTGCAGAGGTACCTTCTCTGCATGCCCCTGCAGGCGAGCATACTGGCCTCACTCTAGGAAATATAGTAATGGCCGGTAAGTAGTACCTCCACGTGAAGCCAAACAGAGATAGGAGTGGGCAGGTGTCCCAGCTAGACGGAGAAGAGACCAAAGACGCCACATCACCTGAGTGGTAGATAGCTCCATGGAGAGACTAGCAAAGGCTATCCAGCTGTTTACTCGGAAAGTAGAGCAGATGGAGATTGAAGTTGTTTACTCAGCCAACACGAGGCCTGAACAGATAGGTAGGTGTTGAGGGTGTGGACAAGTGGGGCTCATCTGACAGTTTTGTAGGTCTCGACCCAGACACAGGAAGGATGTGGGCTCTCCTAGGAGGCTGGTAAACCAGTCAGGAACAAAGTGGTAGACTGCCTATTGCGTGTCCCTGAGCTGGACAGAACTCTGAAGAGCGACAGCAACTCAGGCCCCAAGACACTTGACTGGTACCACGGCATAGGCAGTTGGTACGCCCGTGTCCTGTACCCTTTCAGGTAGAAATTAGCAATCAGTTTAGCACCATTCCAGTAGAGGACTGAGAATGCGCGGAGGCACCATAAGACTTCCTTGTGAAGTGCTCCCTCCAGCTGTGATGGATTGGGACTTGGTTCAAACCATCAGGAGATGGAGATGGACCAAGAGGCCCACTCAATTACACCGAGAGCAGAAGTTCACTGATCCCTTGGCCAGACCTGAGTCAGTCCAAGCTCCTGCTAGTGAACTAATAGAGAGATCTAAGCTTCTACACAGGGCATTCCTGAAATATGGGAATCTATAGCCTGTGCCACAGACAATATAGAGACACCGAGCCATTGTCTAGGTGGTGGAAAGAGGGAAAGCTGGTACATGCACTCATAGATGCAGGGTGTACCACTAACCTGTTGGCTAAGCATTTGTTCGACCGGCTTCCAAGAGGGATGAGAGGTCAACTGGAAGCCTGTGAAACCCATACAGTGATGGCAGACAGATCCTGGCTGGCCTTTTATGTGTTGTTTTGACTGCCCTCTGGCTGACAGACTATGAGACAGAGTTAAATTTTGTATTGAGCTGAATAAGGAAAGAGGCCATTTGTGGAATGCCTTTCCACACAGCCCACCAGTGTTCCATGGAGTTTAGTCGACTGGCCATGGATGTCCAAGAGTTACAGTGCACCGACTGACATGGATGGTTAGCGCTCAGTAAGGTACAGGTGCTGCCTGTACCTTACAATGTGCCAGTGTGACTCTGCCGTCCATTAAGGAGATGAACGTCTGGTGTCCAGTGACCTCCTGGAAGTTCTACCACCAGGTATAGTGGAGGGGTGCACAGGAGGATCTTTCTTTGCAGTCAGTCTAAATCAACCCAGGGCAGACGGGAGGTTAATGGTGAGGGACATGAACCCCACTAAACCATCTCATCAATCTCTTTTCTGGTATCACATTGGAAACTTTCATGGATGTGGTAGAGGAAGATATAGATACCCGGCACCTGGTCCCCAGTGTGAACCAACCCACCAGGTTCCTCACTATGGGTACTGCAGTGCAGATAACCAAACACCTCTGCAAGCTGCATGCCAGGGGCCAACAGGGCTGCGAGGTGGAAAAGCGGTTAAGCAAGCTGGGCCGGCTGTTGACCACCTCTGTTGTACAGGTCTGTTCTCAGTGCTGTAGATGGGGGATCTAGTGCAGATCGATTTAGTAGATCAGACCGTTCCCCTCCTGGTCCCACTCTGTATACCAGCCTTTCACCAGCTCGACTCTGAAAAGACTCATAAATCAACCGGCATGTCACGGACCTATTGCAGAAGGCAATGATCGAGCCGTCAGTTGGGTCTGGAGTTGGCCAGTGATCCTTGTCCAAAAATGGATCACTCTTCGAGGTTTTTGCATAGATTGCCTATGGTTAAATGCCATCTCCCAACAGGATGCCTATTTCCTGCCGGAATGATGAGGCATCTCAGTACGCTTCACCTGGTGAGTGGGTATTGTCAACTTCCTCTAGATGAAGATGCTCAACAGGAGTCTGTGTTTGTCACCCGGTCGGGCCTCTGGAAGTGGAAGGTCTTGTCATTCAGGCTGTGGCATTTAGGCCATGTAGTGAGTGCAGTAGCCAATAACCCCAAGAAGGTGATTGCCATTGATAATTGGCCCACCCCTGTTAAATTATTAGTCAAATAATTAAATAGTCAAATAATTGTTAGTCAAATTAGGAAGTCAAATCTTAGAGCCTCACGCAGCAGCAAGTCATATCTTCAGACTATTCGCTACATAAAATCAAGTATTGTGTCAAGACTTGAGACTTTAGCCTATGCACTAAAACGAAGTCAAGTTTCAAGGGTTTACAATCCATTTGTGATTATTTAAGTCAAGCCTCATATCAACTCCTTTGCCTGAAACGCGTTAAAACAATCTTGCATTTAAGAACCATTTTTGAGAATTATTGATTAACATGTAGAGACTCGAATCACTGCTTTTTATGACCCCAATCTTGTTCGAATCTCTAATCATGTTGCAAGTCCATAGTTCTTTATTGCAAGTCTCAAGTAGGTTGCATCATTAACAATTTTATTTCTCAAGTCAAGTCCCTAAGGCCTAATACCGCATCTGATGTTCGAGACAAATATAAATTACCAAAATTGGGGCTTCAGTCTCACTTGAGTGCAAGTCCCTGACTCAAGTGGACAGGCTCTGGAATCTGCAGTTTATGTCGAGTGTTTGAGTTTATGACAATGAAAATATGACGAGGGAGCTTGGGGTTATTTTGGTTTCGTATTTCCTTTGGACGAAGGCGATAACACAGATCTAAAGTACTAATTGTCATGGCCTGACTAATAAGCAATAATACCAAAGTTTTGAGACTTCTAATATTATTAATATATCTGCAAATAGCTAAAAGCACTAATAATTATGTATTCTGTATGAACTATAAACAGGTAATTCCTCTAAGAACAAAGTAATTGCCCCCTAACTAAAAGTAAAAACAAACACATAGGTATGTCAGTTGTTTGTTGCTGTATGCGACTGTTACATCTTTTAGCAGTAATAATAATTGCATAAAAATGAAAATTTATTTTTAGTTTAATATTTCCTGAATTTTTTTCCATATTTCCTTCCATTTTCCTTCTGAAATTATTTCCTTTTTATTTCCTTACACATGCCCAAATTTCCTTTTCCAAGGAAATTTCCTGGCAAATGGAAGCGCCAGCTACTGCATGTAATATTTAAAGGAATTTGCATCCATGCCAAGCCACTGGAAAGCCGACTGGCAAAGAAGCTAACTGGGATTGGGACCAGACATGTCAGGTGGCTTTTGAGAATCTCAAAGTTGAATTACTCACTGATGCGGTCCTGGGCTATCCCAACCCCCTGTCAAACCTACAACCTTGATACCGACACCAGTGGAGTCGGAGTTGGAACTGCACTGTCCCTACTAACTGTAGGCCTAGTAGGGTCCAAGAGCCAGACCCAGCAGGGTAATAAGTGGATCCTAGCCCTCAATGATTGCTTCACTCACTGGTGGGATACCTTGGCAATATCACATGGCATGGCCCCAATCGTGGCCATTGCCCTGGACAAATGGGTATTAAGGTGCTTGGACCTGCCTGCACAGATCCAAACGGATCAGGGTGTGCAGTTCAAATCTCACCTTATAACTGAATTGTCTGTCCCACCTTTAGGACATACAGAGGCCTCGAACTACTATGACCCACTCCCAGGCCAATGTTATTGTGGAACGGAACAATCAGTGATTGGAAAATTCTCTGCGGGCCCTGCTCCTGACACAGGGAAAGGACGAGTGGAACCTGTTGCTGCCTCAATTGATGAGGCTTTCTGGGGCACTCTGCATTCAGCTACGGGCGAGACAGCAAAGTTCCTGCAGCTGGGATAGGAACTCTGCCTTCCAGACCAACTTCAATCCCAGTCCATGCCATAGGAATTACCAACTCACAACAAGTATGCTCAGACCCTAATGGAGTGGCTTAACGCAGCACACTAGGTACCGTGCCAACCACGGATTATTAGGCAAGAGGACACTAAAGAAACCCTCCTGTTTGCCAAAGGAGACCTTGTGTTTTTAGAGAATACATGCATCAGAGAAAAGTCACAACCCAAGTTCGTGGGATCCTATGAAGTATCATTAGAGTTCTGAATCACACTTATAAAGTTGAAAGGCATCGTGAAGTCTCGGTGCAAAATGAGAGAAGAATAAAGCTCTACCGACCCTGCCCTTAGGCCTCAGGCTGAGCCCCACACTACAGAGCCTAGATAGCAACCAAACATGATGGGTGCCACCAGAGCCAACCCATGAGTTGCTCTCCACACCGATTTGACCCAGGCAGGCTGCCAGCACTACCAACTGAACAATGGCTCGAGTTACGGAGGCCTATAGATGTGGTCCTCTCTGTGGAACCCTCATCGGGAAACAGGCAACCGGGGACTGAGGAGATCTCCAGACCAGTTTCCCTACACCAGTTTCCCTACCCTTGCTGGACAACCCCTTAGTCCCCAGATATCCTTCCCCCCACCAATTTCCATGAGTCTGGAGGCGGAATTGATCTCAGAATTACACACCTTTTCCTTTCACTGGAAGGACCCATGAGAAATGCCCGAGTGCTCACCAGGCATCTAGATGTTGAGTGCAGACTGTTGACAAGCTCAGGCAAATACACCACAAATTTCAGACCTCTACTCCATCCATTCACTCGGGTGAGCCTGTAAAAATATGTGCCTCCAGATCAGTAAATTTTGATAGGAAATTTTACTCTCCCGCCACAGCTCTAGGGTGTGTGGAAGCTGCCAGTTGACTCTGATCCTATCTCTAATTATCTTGATACTACTCATACAGATCGGCTGAATGCCACCAAATCTACTGGACCAGCTATGTCGAGTTCGCCACCACCACCCGGTTAAGGTTTAATGCAATGTTAATGCAATGTTAATGTTGAAATATGTTATTTGTCTCACAAGTGAGAAATTGTTGTGTCTGGCTCCACCAGCTCATTGTCAAAGACCCAGCAGCTCAGGATGATTAGTGTTCGGCCCTCTGTTGAATGGTCTGTTGGCTGTGGTAGTGATAGAAGGCTGCATATGGGTCTGTAGCTGTGCCCGATGTGTCCTCGAGGACCAGCTGGGAACTGTTAGAATATGATATCAGTATTCTAGCACACTATTGAATTTAGTGTAAACAAGTTAATTGGTTACATTAATTAATTTCAAATTAGTCTCTTGTATTGATCAGTCTGAGACACCACCAGATACTGCATTAATGTTTGCTGGGCCCTGCACCAGTCCTGTCTGGCTGCCAGATGTATATAATTAAATGTTTGCTGCCATCTGTGTCATTACAAACCCAGCTATTTGATAATATAAATAATGTTAGAGCCAGCAGGCCACTGTAGACATGATAATAATTTTATGATGCCATAAATCAGGGTATTGATGGTAGCTGTCTATCTTGCTGTAGAGAGAGATGCGTAAGAACATTGTGCTGCTGTTACAGCGAAGACAATGAAGTAAATATAGAAGATGCTGAAGAAGAGATTGAAAAGGTGAGTTTTGTATTTTATTTCAATTTGATCAAGCCTACATAATGTATCATGACCATGTGTACATGTATAAAGAAAATTAGTGAGATTTCTCAAAAATTCTAGTTCTCAAGTCCACACAAAACATCTTAGCACATTTCTGGTTAACATAATGGGCCATAATGCACAAATTAGAACTACACAAATATAGCAAATTTGAAACTTGGCAAATGCAAATGTTTTGCAAGATAATTATTTCTTACAATTATTGTGAATAACTATGACTTGTGATCTGCTGAAGGTTCTAGAACTGCAAGTTTATGGAAGCCAATGGACAAACTATTGTTTCAATAAAACTTGGGAATTAAATAGAATAATAGATATTATATCTACACAATAGGAAATACAAACAAGTTTCATTATGTACATACTATGGACTTCAATTTTTGTAATATATTTTAGGCAACAATCATCTCCAGCACACCTTCTTCAGCCACCACCTGCAAAGAACATGCTGAGCAAGATAATTCAGACTTGAATGTGACCAGGAAGGAAGTCAGCAGTAACCATCAAGTAACCTCAAAAATTAAAGAAGAAACATCTCAAAAAATTGCGAACAAATTTTCAATAGTTCGATCACCACAATTAAAGGAAAGAGCACTAAGACCATGCCACATCAAACCCTCAGTCCATCAACTGATGAAGAACAAAGATGATATCTACTCAATTAAGTATGATGCTCCGACTGATATCTGTTTCGGGAAATTGAAGCCTTTCAGTTCATCATACAGTGATCGCAACAATCTTGCCTCTGCCACCATGTCTAAGGTTGCCACCTCTCCATTCTCTGACCAACTGGGTGCTTCTTTAATCAAATTTGATGTTGACATGCTTCCTTTTATGCGTGTGGATTTCTTCATGCCTGGATTTGTCGCACCGACATGCAGAAGAAGCCAGGAATACGGCGCTCTCACAGTAGGAGTTCAACAAATGTGTGATGACACAGACGCAGTGAGTGTTTATTACCAAACTCAAAAAGCCACAAAGCTGACATTCTCATCTAATTTGAGAGGCTACTTTCTGATAAAGAAGCTTGATGGTGAGATGGTTCTGAGTGAACAAAGACAGGTTAGCAGCAGATACCTTGTCGAATGGATCCCCAACAACACCGAAACCCTTACAACAGGACTCAGAATGAGGGCAGTTGTGACTGGCAACTCCTCAGGCCTCCAAGAGTTACTCAAGCGAGTCACTGAACAATTCAAGTCATCCCTCCAATGGCATGCTGCCGAGAATATGAATGAGATGGAAGACAGAGGCAATGCCGTACCAAGGACATGTGCTCCTTTGACAAAGATTGCTGTCAATACGGCACCTCTGCTACATGAGCATCTCCTCAGTCCTAGATTTTCTGCAAATTCCAACAGGGGCAGAGAACAATACAGAGCTTCCTCCAGGCCAACACTGGGCCAGCAGATGTGCTCTCCAACATGCGGTGGTCAAAACTACTTTGCCATTACCTCCATTTCAGGAGACGGCTGTCACCAATTGCCAAGACAGCTGAATGCTTGTGACATGCAGAGGAGATCAGTTGCCAGCGTGTCACCAATCCCACATTTTCTAATCCAGCATGCAGTTGCCACTAATACCAGCAGAGGAAGTCAGCAACGCAGGGCTCCCACCAGACCAGCACTGGGCCCTCAGATATTTTATACCAAGAACAAACTGATATGGAGCAAGGATATGGGCAGTAGATTATTGAAGGTTATGTGCACTCCGACATTCGGTGCTCACAACCATATTCAAATTGCCACCATTTTGGGAGACGGCTGTAGCCATGTTCCAGGGCAGCTGAATGCTGGCGACTTGCAGAGGAGATCAGTTGCCAGCATGTCACCAATCCCACGTTTTCTAATCCAGCATGCATTTGCCACCAGTACCAGCAGAGGCAGTCAGCAAAGCAGAGCCCCCATCAGACCAACACTGGGTCAACAGATATCTGATATCAAGAACAAAGTGATATGGAGCAAGGATATGGGCAGTAGATCAGTTGGCGATATTTTACCAATCGATCGTATATATTTAAAGAAAGATGTTCACAAGAAGAAAACAGCTAAAGAACGAAAGCAAAGAAAATCTGAGGCCAAAGTGAGACGTCTGTAGAGGATTTCGCCCTATTGCTCAGCTAAACAGATATAATTATGTTTGTGCCCCTACAACGCTTAGTAGGCATTGTCAGAAATAACTTCTGTTGTAACGGCTGTGATGAACAGCCAGTTGCAGTACTAACAGTAGCAACTAGATACAATACTAGAAGATTATTCTAGATACTGCTTCACCCTTTAAACTGCTACACTAGCAAGTATAAACGGCTATAGTGACAATTATTATAGTGACAAACTATTACTTGTGGTTATGTATAAGGAATAAGGATAAGGTGGGAAGGAAATCCATTACATGTAGATGTGATTCCCAGTTAGTTGTTTGTGCATTAGCTAGGTGCTATACAAGCATGAAGAGAATCATAATGATACAACTAAATATAATACCTACTATCTTAATAAATCTGTTACATAAAGCTACTACACCTCTTCACCAGATCTGAATACCTCTTCATGGCATATAAGCCTTCTATTCGGCAATGTATCATCATGACAAATCACCCTCAGTGCCCAGTACATTAGCACTTGGGCTATGTGGTGACGTCCACATACACTCACTAAAATGATTATTGATATATTACAATGCATATGGGATTCAATGGTTGATATTATTAGTGGTAGGCACGATTAAAAAAATTTACTCACGATTAATCTTACCATGGAAAAAATTGGCCATCAAGTAATCTTGGAAATAATCTCAACATGGTCTGCTTCAATTAATAACGTATATTGAAGAACAAAAGTTGAAGCTGCATTAAGTTGATCCGTATAGCTCATAATTTTTGTTTGGATGAATTGCTCATATTGAACAGCTCACCACGTGGGGGAATGGGTGTTTGATTTCTTTTTCTAGGGTGGTAGTTCAGTAGAGAAGGTAAACTGGACAAAGAAACTCTGCCAAGACATAGTATTTGCTTCTGTTCATATTGACCATGGTTTGGAATGGAAAAAAAATGGACTCACATTGGTTACCATAATACTTTAGTTTTGATATAGTAGAATTCCATTCTACTTGATAATCTTAAGATTAATCAGAAGCCAAAATTAATCGAGTTAGATTAACTTGTTGAGCAGTAATCGATTTAATCTTAATTAATAACTCCATTAACGCCTACCACTAGTTGATATAGATATACCTTTTTGAAACCCTTGCAGATATTTAGTGACTGTATTGGTAACTTAGCAGATCTCTAATTGGAATGATACGGACTCTCATGATATCCCAATCCTGCTAATGAACATATATAGCAAAGGCATGTTTAAGGGCACACCAAACTATGGTAGCCTGCTTTATGTTTATATGAGAAAGGCGAATGCCTCAGTATCAAATCACAGATATTCATAATTTGTATCTAAATAGCACTCAAGCCCCATTGTTCAAAGTCTACTCCTGTTGCCAGCTATGCTTACAAAAGATAGTCTACCTTTTCACTTTGTATTTTGTCTTTTATTAATTCCATATATAAATTTAATAATTATTAGTTGCCCTAAAATAATTAGTTGAATTATACAAAGATATAGAAAGTATGTACATGTGTAACTATAACAAAAGGAGAGTAACGGAGATGATGCCTGCTGAGGCTCAGATGAGCAATAGCTAGGCTAGTGATGACACTCCGACCCTGAGCAACTGTCCTTGGGGCTATAGTTCATGAGGTCCAAAGGATAGTTGAAAAATAAACAATAGCAATACGCAGCGATCAAACCCTGCTCCAGGATTCGGGTTTCAGCACATTATCCCTGAACTATCACCACTAAATACCCCTGAACTATCACCACTAAATACCCCTGAACTATCACCACTAAATACCCCTGAACTATCACCAATAAATACCCTGTCTCTGCCTGAAAGTCAAACAAAGTAAGTATAATAGTATGTTAGTAGTTATGAAATCCTCAGGTAGTTGAAGTCCCTTTATGTCGTATTGAGGTTAATGCCAGCTAATAGTCCCGTTGGCACACTGTGGTTCTACATCTATCGTTGCTACTTCTTTCCTGCTGACTGATGTACTCTGTCGACATCTGTGACTCCACTCTGCTCCATCCAGCCATGAATGAACGTGGGAGATGATGTTTAGCAGCAGTATTACACCAATAAATGTAGTAGCTTTGGCAGCCATTTTAAGTTGAAATGAAAGTAAATAAAAGAAGAAAAATGTTTGAATTGATGTCTAAGTCACCACTATTTCACTGTAATGCATGCATAGGCAGAATGTATGTCAACGTCTTCAGAAGAAACATATTTGTGAGAATGGTCAGATGGCAAGAGATATATTTTCCAGTCTAATTCAATATGTTTTTCTTAATTAGTAATACAAAATATTGTGTATTTCAGCCTCTCATAATATCAAAGTTGCATAAGAAAGCGTGATTTGCAATGAAAATGTAGATGTACACGTATTAAGAAAATGCACCATAATAATGGTATTATAATATAACATAAAAAGATAGAAGCTAGACATACATACAATGATTAATACATTCTTCAAGTAAGAATTCAATCCTAATCTTGCTGAAGTCTGATATGGGGACAACACAAACCCGCCTCAATCAGCAATGAAAAACCTCAATATATTACGATACAATGTGCCCTTAAAACAGAACATGAACTCATACCACCACGCACCCCACTATTTGAAATTAAACACCCCTTTCATAGTAGCTGTCAAACCCAGCAACAGGAAAATGTTCCTAACAATTCTTTGGTTATGATATGAGAAGTCAGACATGATTGAATTATTATTTGAAATTAGCATTCTCAATGAGATAAATGCTGATTGACAATGTATATCAGATTTGCTTAATTTGTTGGGGGTGTTTTAACCACTATTCCAGGTCCACTGCCAGGGTACATTGCGGGTGAAGGGCATCCAGTGGGTTGGGTTTAGCCCTGAACATATGGTCCGCCATATTCCAGATGACAGATTTATTATATAGTAACTAAATCAAAAATTGCTAAATCAAGCAAAATGAAAAAACTTGTTCACAGCAAACTACGTCTCTTCCATTATTTGTGATAACATGATGTACATGTAGACTACAACAAAAGCCAGACCAGACCCACGTTCAATTCAAAGCTCAGGTGATGTGCTCACGATTTTCTACCAGATGCAAAGTAATGATCATTCTGTCTTCGAGGTATTATGTCACCTGGGTTTCCAACCATCTGCTGGCATGAGGAGATATGTGTGGGGCTCCCTGTTAGCCTGGACAATCAGGTCGACTGCTATTCTGAGTTATCACCCCGCCCCCCTCCCCCGTTGGATGGTGGCGCTTCCAATGGGGGACGATAACTCCTAATTGCAGTAGACCTGATTGCCTATGCTAGGGAGAAGACCATACCCCTA